>OX453283.1:10395293-10625293 GCA_949710005.1 Ricordea florida
ATTGTCAAAGGAATTACTTCATCACCTGATAAAAGCCAAAGCAAATGGATAGCTGACTGCGAAAATTACAAAAACTTTATAGAATGGGATAAGTCATACATTTTGCCTTTCTACTGCACGAAAGAAACCAAACTTCGGAATTTCCAATTTAAGTTTTTGCACAGAAGAATTGCAACAAATGATTATCTCTATAAAATAGGTATCTCCTCAACAGATATATGTACATTCTGTGAACAAAAAAAGGAAAGCTTGATTCATCTCTTCTGGGACTGTGATTTCGTTCAAACGTTTTGGCAAAATATCCAACACTGGTTGATACAGCACCAGATAAAGCCACAGAACTTTTCTTTGTCCTTACCAATCTGCTTGGGACTAGTTGATAGTACAGAGGATATACTTCTACACCATGCACTTCTCATTGGCAGATATCATATTTATTTATCGAGAATAAAGAATACCCTCCCGAACTTACAAGTATTTTCACAAACTTTGCTTAAGTATCAGGAAATTGAAAAATGTTATGCTTATAAGACAAACACTGTTAAGAAATACAATACAAAATGGAGTCTATTCCAATGAACTATAACTTCAATCCTTTTCATTTTTTTTTTTTTTAGCAGTTCCCCTTTTACCATTCAAATTTGTTTCTAATTTTACTCTTATTTTTTCAATTCTTATAACTGGACTGGCGGCCTCCTGAGTAGGTTTAAAAGTTTTAGTAGTTTTTGTGTTTTTTTTAGTGTCCTTGTTCCTTTTCTTTTTTCTCTGTTGTTTCTTATTTGTGGAAATACTGGCTTTTTTTAACTTTTTCTGTGAGTTCTTCAGTCTATTGCTGTAGTATAGTAGTTTTGATATGATTTTTCACTTAGCCTTCAATCTGTTTTGTTCTTTTGTTTTTCATGTTTTAAACTATTGTAACCGTTTGTAAATAACCATAATAAAAGGAAAAAAAAAAAAAAAAAAAAAGATATTTGCAATCCAGAAGATGACCCCACCCGAGAATCGCAAAGACCTTCAAAGCTTCTTAGGCCTGGTAAACTACCTCACAAGATACTCAGGGCAATTGGCTAGCCTTACAGCACCCCTGCGTGAACTCACCAAGAAGGACATAGCCTATGTATGGGGACCAGAACATGATCACTCACTCAACCAGATCAAACAAGAAATTACATCAATGGGAGTGCTCAGATACTTTGATCCTAACATCGAGTCTGTCATTCCAACCGACGCTTCCCAGAAGGGTCTAGGTGCTGTCCTTTTGCAACAAGGACAACCTGTATGCTATGCCTCCAAAGCACTAACAGACACAGAGAGAAACTACAGCAACATCGAGAGAGAAACATTAGGTGTAGTATGGGGCCTAGAGAGGTTTAACTACTACATTTTTGGAAAGCATTGCACAGTAAACACTGATCATAAACCCCTCGAGTTAATTTTTAAGAAGAGATTGTCCAGTTGCCCACCTAGATTGCAGAGGTTCCTAATGAGAGCATTAAAATATGATGTCACTGTCAACTACGTGAAAGGTTCCAATGTGCCGATAGCCGATGCTCTCTCCAGAATCAACCCACAGCCTGCCCCTAGCAACAGTCAACTTTCAGAAATATGTGTCCACCACATCACACAGAATCTCCCAGCATCTCCAACAAAGCTACAACAGATCCGTGACGAGACAGGGGAGGATCCTACATTGTCGTTATTAAAAGAAGTGATCTTTGGTGGATGGCCGCACAAAACAAAAGAATGTCCCCAATCTCTCCATGATTATTGGAATTTCAGAGAAGAGCTGACCATTGAGGATGGCTTAGTACTGAAAGGAGACCGCATCGTGATACCTCCCACTCTCAGACCTGAAATCTTGAACATCATACACCAAGGCCATCTAGGGCAGGAGAAATGCCTTTTGCGAGCACGTACATCTGTCTTCTGGCCTGGAATTACAAAGGAAATCATCAACCAAGTTAACCAGTGCGGTCCCTGCCAGAAATTCCAGAGAAAAGCAGAAAAGGAGCCAATACTACAGCCAGAACCGCCACACCGAGCATGGGAAAGACTAAGTTCTGACTTGTTCGAATTCAAAGGCCAGCAATACCTCCTACTAACGGATCAATATAGCAGATTCCCGTCATCAGGAGGCTAACAAGCACCACATCATCTGCAGTTATCAACCACCTTAAGAGCATCTTTGCTGAACACGGCATCCCTATGCAGCTGATGACCGACAATGGGCCGCAACATAGCTCAGCAGAATTCAAGCACTTTATGAACGTCTATGGAGTAGAGCACATTACCAGCTCCCCAATGTACCCCCAATCAAACGGGTTCGCTGAGTG
The DNA here is from genome assembly GCA_949710005.1 of Ricordea florida. Classification (NCBI taxonomy): domain Eukaryota; kingdom Metazoa; phylum Cnidaria; class Anthozoa; order Corallimorpharia; family Ricordeidae; genus Ricordea; species Ricordea florida. The sequence continues at coordinate 10,397,627 of OX453283.1, forward strand.
AATGGTCCAGACTGTGGAGAACATCCTCCAAAAGTGCGATGAAAACAAAGACCCGTACCTTGCTCTTCTGTCCTACCGAGCCACTCCTTTGGACCACCAGCTGAAGTCCCCAGCAGAACTGCTCACCAAAAGAAAATTTAAAACCGGACTACCCTTGTGCCAAAGGGCCCTTCTCGACAATACTGACCATGAGGCCGTGAAGACCAAGTTTATAACCTGTCAAGAGAAACAAGCTCATTATTACAACCAGAATTCTGGACCACCCAAAAAACCACTTGAAACTGACCAACCTATCCGCATGTACGATCACCACTCACAGACCTGGGAGCCCGGTGTTATTATAAGGCCAGCCAAACAGCCAAGGTCTTATATCATCAGATCGAGCAGTACAGGTGCCACCTATCGAAGAACACGGTCCCAACTGAGACCAGATACAACTGCAGTAAGTGACCCACAACGCCAACGGACGGAAACCCCGGTGTACCAAGGTCAGCAGGCAACCAGCCCCACCCCAGTTAGCCTCACATCACAAAAGGACAGTATGGCAGCTAGACCGAAATCGGACGATACAGCCCCATCGAACAACGCTCTGGAAAAGACCTCAGGCACGGCTGGGGGATATGTGACCAGATCTGGGAGAACTGTGACACCCACACAAAGACTAGACTTATAAGAATAAGGACAAGAAAAGGGGGACTATTAGAATAAGTACATTGAGGAATGTCCCTTTTGACCAATATTGTAATTTTCTAAGGGTAGAATACGTTCCATTTTCTTGTTGTTGTTGCTGTCAAATTTAAAGGGAGATGTCAAATTACGTCATGCCATGTGCTCCCATCAGGCCTCGGGAGCTTAAGGCGGTACTGTAGCTATCCGCCATATTGTTCGCTCATGTTATGTTTTCATCCGTTGCGTAATTATTAAATAAAGAACTTGGAAGACAATATTGTGACATTATTGACTAACCTAAAATGTCCCTTTTTTAAAGTTGGTGTAATCGAGGAATAAGATGATGTCCTCCTTGCTGCCGAAATTGGATAGTCACAAGCACTGATTGAAATGATATTATTGAATATTTCTGTTAACAACCCATCTTGTACAGTAAAACCTATGGTTTCGATTGCAATGTGGAATTAATTAAAAACAGTCGAATTTCAAAGAATTTGATATTGTATGAGCCCTTAGCCAAGTGCAATTTGATTTTTTTGTTTTTGAAAGCACACAACGTTAAACTTATTCCACATAGTATGGGAGAATCCTATGATTTACTACTAATAATATACTTGAAAATTAGCAACAAACGAGCTTTTTATGTGTGAAACAGCACGCAGTTTTGAAGAAAATCATGAAGCGCACCCTGGCTTGAAGGTGTCTAACAATGTCAGCAGTATGCACAATCCCCTTTTTTGTCTTTTTCTACCAAAATCATTCCTTTGTGACCATAGACCTGTATGCATGATTTTGATGCTAAGTTATGTGAGCATCAACAGCAGAACTAAAAAAACTTTGATTTGTAGGCTGCTATTGAGAAGTCAAATTTGCACTACATTACCTTTTTTCTGCACTGCATTACCTTTTTTGCACTATGTTGTCTTAAAACAGCATTGCTCTTAGCCAGTCCATATCAAGAAAAAAATTTTCATGCATATTATTGGAACATTAAAAGATTCATTACCTTAACACCTCATGTTACTAACGATACAACTTGTGTCACTCTATGCCCATATCTGAAAGATCCTGATAGTGGGCCTGGTCATGATGTCCGGATCCTGGAGCATTTCACGGCTGTAAACAAAGTCCCACAACGATTAATTTTCATCTCTTTGACTGGAGAACAAGTAAGTGAGAGATAATAGAAAGGTACCTCTGTCATGACTGCATCTTTGATGTTACTTCATCTTTTGAGGCTGCAATTTTTAAAGATGGCAGAGTTCAAGAGAGTTGCAACAACTGGGAGAAATTGGCATGAATATGGTATCCAAGGTTTTTTATTTTATCTTCTCTTGCCAATATTTATTACTTCCTAAAAGAGTTTGAAAAATAACTAAGAGAGAATTAACATTTTTGAATCTGTTGAGTAGTTGTAAAATGACAGTTCTGGCGCAGTCTTAAAGACGAAAAAACGGAAAAAGACTGCACGCGTGCTAATTCCAAAATCGACCCTATCGTCTTAAAGAATTGTTAATATACATTCAAGAACTCATCATGCCAAAACAAAATGTCAAAGAGCTCCGCGCCATCGCCAAGGAACGCAAGATACCAAAATATTACAAGATGCGTAGAAACGAGTTACTAGAGGCGCTGGGAATGCCTGCAGAGGTACCTAGTGTTAGTAGTGGAGGAACGTCGCATATTCTCGATGAGCCTGTACCTGAAATAAATGTTCCAATTCTGAGGCCTACCAAATATATACCTCCAAGTGCCCCTAGTCGGTGGAAAACACTTGTTTCGGATTATAATAAAAGAGTACAGAAAAAAATTAACAAGTTTGCAAATTGGATTTTGAATTATGTCCCAAAGAGGATCAAAAAGCCTGCTAATGAAAGAATCAGGAAGTTGAAGGAGGAAGTAAGAAGCATCTGGGACATATTAGAGCCGTTCAAAGTGAAAGAAAGGGAACAGGCACTGAAAGGGTTCTTCAAGACCTATCGGATCCATGGTAAAAAGGGGTATGGTCCTCAAGACTTCATTAAGAAAATAAAAACAAAGGTTGTGGAGTTACTTTATACTAGAAATAAACCCATCAAGGTGAAGTTTGTATTAACTTGCAAATTCATACAAGAGAATCTTGCTACGGGTAAGATTGAAGAGAGTGAGGGGTACTTTCATACTAATATTGAAATAGTAACGGATTCAACTGATCTATCTGAGTTATTCCATACGTTGACTGAATTGCAACTTGAAAAGGTTGCGAGGTTTGAAGGTGAAAAGTCTGGATGGCAATTTGATCAAGTTGAGTACTTTGATATACACATTAATCCATTTGAGCCTCTCTCTGGGACTTCTTATATACCTCTACCAAAGGTTTTGTCTGAAAAGAAAGCTATAATAAATGTAAAGAACGAGAAGGATCATGAGTGTTTCAAATGGGCTGTGACATCTGCTGTATTTCCCAAAGAGAAAGATGGTCAAAGACTGAATGGTGAAATGAGAGAGAACTCTAAGAAGTTTGATTGGTCGGGAATGGAGTTCCCTGTTACACTAAGGGATATTGCTAAGTTTGAGAGGCAAAACCCTTATGCTATTAACGTATATGGATGTGAGTCTGAGGTAAACGTTTTGAGAATTAGTAAGCGGTGAGAGGTGACATTGATAAACTTGCTTTTATTATCCAAAAATGAAACGAATCACTACTGCTGGATTAAGAACTTGAGTAGGCTTTTGTCATCACAAGTCGATAAACACGATGGTAGAAAATACTTTTGCCATAGATGTCTTAATCCATTCCATACACAATCCTCACTTGATAAGCATCTAGAGTATTGCAACAATCATGAAGCAGTTAAGATGGAAGTACCTATTAACGAAGATGGAAGCCCGCAGTTCTTCGGTTTAAAAAATCGCAACAGAAAGATGGAGCTCCCGTTTGTTGTGTATGCGGATTTTGAGTGCTACACTGAAAAGATAGATACGTGTTACCAAGATGAGGGTAGAAGCTTTACCAATAAATACCAGAAACATAAACCATCAGGTTTTTGTTACCTGATCAAGTGCTTTGATAACGCTATATTCGAACCCAAACTTGTAAGTCACACAGCTGAATCACCAGACGAAGATATACCAAAGATGTTTATGGAGAGTTTGGAGTCGGATATTAAAGAAATTTATGATAAGTTCAAGCTACCTAAGAATCCTCGTGTTAGTGAAGATGAAAAAATAGCCTATGAAAATGCCACACACTGTCACATTTGTGGATTGATGATTGGCCATGATAAGGTATTAGACCATTGCCATCTTACTGGAAAGTATAGAGGCGCCGCGCATGAAGAGTGTAACTTGAATTATAAGGTGCCTAAATTTGTACCAGTTATATTCCATAACTTATCTGGATACGATGGTCATTTATTTGTGAGGAACATAGAGGAATCGAAAGGTAAGGTAGATTGCATACCAATCAACGATGAAAAGTACATTTCGTTCACGAAGGAGATTGTTGTTGACTCTTATAAGAACAAGGAAGGGAAAACGGTTAGCATTAAGCGGGGGATTAGGTTCATTGATAGCTTTCGGTTTATGGCAGCAGGCCTCAGAAGGCTGGTTGACAATCTACCAAAATCTTCTCTGGTGAATGTAACGAGTTGGTATGAAAGGGTAATGTCACAAAAGGAGAAACTCAAGCATGAAGAGCGAATCATTCACAACATCTTACGCAATGCTGATTTGGATGTTATAACAATGCGTATGGTAATGGAAGAGTTTTATCGTCGATTGGATCGCGATGCTATCATGAGTAGGAAGGAAATCAGGGCTTTTGTGGACGGGATCCTTCCAAGTTATCTTCAAAAAGAAATACACAATGACCTGGAAGAAGATGTTCCAGACCTGCAGTTACTGACTAGGAAGGGGGTATTTCCGTACGATTGGTTTGATGGGTTTGATAAGCTCAGTGAAACTCATCTACCACCAAAGGATGAGTTCTACTCTAAGCTCTATGATGCTGAAATATCGGAAGAGGATTATCAACATGCTCAAAATGTGTGGAAAGCCTTTGGGATTAAAAACCTCAGGGAATATCACGATCTTTACCTTGAGCTGGATGTGTTATTGTTGGCGGATGTCTTCGAGAACTTCAGAGGTGTTTGTAGGAAGAACTATGATTTGGATCCAGCTTGGTATTACACTGCACCTGGATTGGCATGGGACGCAGCCCTGAAAATGACCAAGGTGAGATTGGAACTTTTGAAGGACCCTGACATGCTTCTCATGATTGAGAAAGGCATTCGAGGGGGTATCTCCATGATCTCCACTAGGTATGGTAAAGCCAACAATCCATACATGAAGGATTATGACCCATCATTACCAACAAAGTACATCACATACCTGGATGCAAACGGTTTGTACGGATATGCAACGAGTAAACCTTTACCAACACATGACTTTCGATGGTTGACTGAAGAAGAGCTTGTATTGAAGTGGAAAGATATACCATGCATACTAGAGGTTAACCTGATGTACCCAAAGCACCTTCATAAACCGCATAATGACTATCCATTAGCACCAGAGAGAGTTACGGTGAATGGTGTGGATAAACTAATTCCAAACCTAAGACACAAAAGCAAATACATTGTTCACCACGAGACACTGAAACAATATTTAAGTCTCGGGCTGAAAGTCTTCAAGATACATAGGGGCATCACATTCAAAGAGTCCGCGTGGCTGAAACCCTATATCGACTTGAATACTGAACTAAGGACGAAAGCAACAAACGACTTTGAGAAGGATTTCTTCAAGTTGATGAACAACTCAGTCTTTGGTAAAACTATGGAGAACGTAAGGAACAGAGTGGATGTTCATTTGGTCACTAATGAGTCAAAAGCTAAGAAGTTGGTATCGAAGCCGAATTACCACCACAGCACGATCTTTTGCAAGAATCTAGTTGCAGTACAAATGAAGAAGACAAAGTTGGTGTTGGACAAACCAATTTACCTAGGCTTTTCAGTCCTTGAGATAAGCAAGACTATAATGTACGACTTCCACTATAACTACATCAAGCCCAAGTATGGTAGCAAGGCCAAGTTGTTATTTACAGACACTGATTCACTGGCATACGAGGTGGAGACGGATGATTTCTACAAAGACATTAGCCTAGATGTAAGAGACCGGTTTGACACCAGCAACTACCCTGAAAATCATCAATCTGGTATTGAGGTGGGTGTGAACAAGAAAGTTGGGGGTATGTTCAAGGATGAAGCGGGTGGTCAACAGATCATAGAATTCGTAGGTCTCCGGGCCAAACTATATTCATACATGATGGATGAGGGAAAGGAGGAAAAGAAGTGTAAGGGTGTAAAGAAGGCGGTTGTGAAAAAGAGCATAAGCTTCAAAGACTACAAGGATTGCCTATTCAATCAAAAACCGCAGAGGAGGATAATGAATATTATCAGGAGTCATCTGCACGACGTGTACACAGAGACTGTGAATAAGGTCGCGCTATCATGTGAAGATGACAAAAGGTTGATAAAAGAGGATGGGATACACACATATGCATATGGTCACTTTAGGACGCTAACTTCGGGTAAAACTTAAGGATTTATTAATACATATATAACTAGACAAAGCTGGTATGAATTATTATGACTCAGAGGAAACTTATCGCAGCCTTGCCGATCATTTTCAGTCTATGTTCAAGAAAGCTGATGAGGAATACGAACAGGGTTGTAAGCATGAAAGTGTGTATAGGGATGACTCAGGGATTGTTCTTTGTAGTCTCTGTAAGACTGAACTAGAATCGATGGACTATTCTCAACGGGAATGGGGGTATGACTTTTCAGTTAGTAGGTGTGATATGCGAAGATCAAAACTAAAGGGAGTTCGTAATGTATTCGAGAGACATGACTTGATTGTGTCTTCTATGTTGATTGATATCATAGAAGCCAAGTATCAAAAGATTCTAAAGTATAAGTGTAAAAATCGCGGTCAGATTCGTAAGTCTTTGGTGGCTTCATGCTTGTTTTATACATACCAAGAATTTGGTGAATATCGTACGTTAGATTACATTAGAAATTTGTTTGGACTCAAGCAAAGAGCCATGTCATATGGTTTACAAATGTACTTGGAAACATTCCCAGAGGTGAGAACCAACCACATTACACCAGAGAAACTTATTTCCTGGATAATGAGACTTACTGGGGTTGATGAATCTCATCACAGACGTATTTCATCCATTGCTAAGTACTTTGAAGCAACATCAAAGATTCTTGAGTGCAGTACTACCAGTACAATTGCAGCGAGTATTGTCTTCTTTTACTTATGTATGAACCAGGAGTATAAAAATCAAATAGGTATGACAAAGAGGGTCTTTGCCAGTAAAGTTAAAATTTCGGAGATTTCATTGATTAAGACAGTTCGTGAAATGGTGGACATCTCAATGTCACTTAAGTACTCTACCAGGTGGTAATTCAGTATCATCAGGAACAACTTGAAGTTCCTCGCATACAAATCCTCGCTTTGATACTCCATCTAAATAATACACCACTGGCTGATCTGGTGAAATTACACTTCTGGCTATATCATAAACCTCAAGGCTCCATATAGGGTCAGTGGCTCTTCGTTTATCACCACCTTCATCTTCACCGGGTGAATACAAATACCTAACCTCAACTCCTGGGGGTAACCTCTTCTCATTCAAGCCCACAGGTCGCCTTGTATTCCATAGGCTTAATATCAATCTCTTTCAGTTCCAAAGCTTCATCGGGTTCTTTACCTGTTATACGTGTAGGTTCAGAATTCAAAGTCTTCATAATAGCGGGCAGCCTTTTCACCCAAACCCTGGACCTAACATCACTCACCATCTCCTGTGCATATTGATGACTAAATAATTTCTCACCAATCGTTCTATTAGCCCTCTCTACAAAAGCCTGTGCTTGATGATTACCAGCTTCACTTCGCTGTATGTTTACTTTGTGCTTATTCATCAAGTGAGTGACATTACCCATGAATTCTTTACCAGGATCCACAATTAATGTCTTTGGCCACTTTAGCTTTCGAGAATAAATCCTCTCAAACGCCGTGGCCACTTCACCACTATCTTTCGAGGTCAATGCCTCAGCATCCTTGTACCTAGAAGCAATATCAATCACAACCAGCGCATAGCGGTATGTTTTTCTTCTCACTGTATCGTGAGGAAGAAACAACAAGTCCGCCTGATGAATTTGATTTGGCTTACCAACGACCCAATGTGGTCTGGGTATATATCTCGGTGGTGGAAGATATATTTGCCATAATGCTTGCTTCTCCAACCACTCTCTAGCAACACTTTCAGTTACTTTGGCTGCACTCGCCAACTTTGGTATGGCTGAGTATCCTTTCCAGTATCCATCAGTGGAGTAGTATAATCGACTTAAAACATCACCATTAGCCATTTATAACAAGATTCAGTGCATTTAAATGGATGGAATATCAGACATTCTTGATCCTAATCGTGTTCCCAGGATGCGTAAAGGTTTGAGGGCAGAGGCCTCATTAAATCGGATCACGTTAAATCCCTCATCAGCCAATCCTGGTGAGACATTATACATTGAAATACCAAAACTGACTGATAACCTGGTGATTGTGCCTGGCAGCGTGTACATCAGTTTCAATATGAGTGTAACAGGCCATAAGAACAACACACTTGTTAATAACTTGGGAAGGAACCTTGTTTCAAGATACAGGGTTCTATTCAGGGGTGAAATCATAGAGGACCTTAATAGGTTTGATTTATTCAAGACTTATCACGATTTGTTTTTGTCAGAGACCGATCGTAATAACAGATTGAGACAGGGCATATCATCCGAGAATGTGAGGAAAATTAGAACCAATGCCGGGGACAAAGTTAGCTCAAATGCAACAGAAAATACTCTAGGTGCGGTCCATAACACCAGGTATGAAATACCATTAGACCTTACAATACTGAAAGATCATGGAGTCTTCTATCCAAAAGCCTTACCACACCCACTCAAATTTGAAATAAATCTAGCTCCAGTTTCTGATGTCGTCATTTATTCAAACACTGAAACACCACCTGATTACAAATTAACAAATATGGAGCTGGAGTATCATTGTATATCAAGTAAAAAATTAGCCAATCAAGCTATTGCCTCGTATCAGATTGGAAGGGTGTTCGCGTATGAGAAGATACTTCTTCACAAAACGTTTCCAATCTCTGAGAATACTGATGGTGTGATTAATGAGCATATTAACGTGCCTAGGAAATCCATGACTGGTATACTATGTATTTTCACAGCTCCTTATGCAGCAGGTGCTAGGGACTCTGAAAGTTTTGCAAACCCAAAGATCACATCAGTTAAGATTGACAAAGATGGAGTACCAAACCGACTTTATTCGAAAGGCATGATACTAACTGATTTATGGCAGTCCATAATTAAACGAGTTGGTGTCAATGATTCCATCAAGGAGGCTGACTTCTATACGAATAAGTTTGCTTTGTGGATTGATCTGAGGAGTTACCCGGATAATCATGTTCATGGAAACGGGTTGGAGCTAACTAGTACTCGTGATGGTATAAGACTCGAGATTAACAGGGAGAAGAGAGGAGGCAGGGTTCTTACCTGCTACATGTTCGTGGTTGCTGACGCCGCTATGTCTATTATTAATTCAAATTTAAACGAGATAGCGTACTAGATATAATCGAAGTATGAATGAATTAGTGGAAAAAATCCCATTCAACTGTATCATTACGGGACCTACGAATTGTGGAAAGACTCAATACCTGGTGGACCAGCTTCGAGGACACTTTAGGGACGTGTTCGAGTATATTGTCTTGATTTGCCCCACTTATAGCCATAATAAGACTTACAGAGACTTTGCAAAGGGGGACAAGAGATTTTGGGTACTCTCACCAGACTCTAGTGATCAGGACGAAATTGACAATCTGCTAACGCTTTGCTCATCGTTCTTCTCGGGTGAGAACACACTCATAATACAGGACGATTGCGCTGTTTCGAAAGACTTGAAGAAACGGTCAAACAAATTCATTAATCTAGCGTTTTCTGGGAGGCATATTGGGATATCTGTGTGGGTTCTCACCCAACAACTCACATCGATCGCGAAACCGTTCCGAGAGAATGTCGCATGCGTGGTATCATTTTATAACCCGTCTGAAACCGCGATGAAAATGTTATTTGATGAATATGGTGGTGCTTTGGATGTTGATAAACGCAAACGGTACAAGAATTTACTCAAAAAGGAAAAGTACGCCAGACTTTGCTTTTCCCTACGCCACCCGTTTGAAAAATATTTAGAGATACCAGCGTCTGGGGCATAAACATGGCTACACCTGAAGATATATTGAATGGTGAAGCATCAGTTGGTGCAACAACACCACCAATCATTGATTTGGAGTCAAAGAGGGAATCTCTTTCAATCTTAGCGTGCCTGGGTTCAACGAAAGAATACACTGGTGTGGTTATGGACCTCTCTGATACAACCAAACTATCGGATAAGGACGTGGAGAAGTATTACAAGAGGTACCAAGTCGTGTCTGGTAAGAAGATTGCTGATGGCTTGGCGGACTCTTCTTTTCAATTGATAGCTCATGCTGTAGATCAGGGTTTGAGCAAGTTCGGAAATATAGATGATCAAGACGCTCTTGTAAGAGACTGTAAGAACGATCAATTGATAATGAAGGAGATCTCAAATATATCTGGGTTACTTGTACTGAAAGGTGGAAGACTCACAGCATTACTATCAGCATTTATTCACATTGCAAAGCACTTCAAATTAAGAGAACCTGAGCATGGATACAACAGTGCCCCAACACAACTTGAGCAAGAGCTAAGCAATACTCCAACACAACTTGAGAACTAAAATGGAGACTGGGGAAAAAGTGTCCTCAAGATTGGTTGTACCATAAGCATAAGCACAACAACAAGATGCAACACAACGAACTTGAGTTTCACGTATTCACCGTATATGGTGAGAATGACTCTGACTTTGAGAACCTCTTCAAGAAAGTAAGACCAGAGATTGTTAATGCCTTTGAGGGAATCAACCCTAATTTCACAAGACTTCAAGTTAATTTTAAGCTAGACCCAAATCAAAAACCATTTCAAGATATAGTAGACCATTATGATGATGAGACTGACTCTGCAGATACCTTAATCACACGTACTGTGAGAGTTTTGAGATCGAGATTGAGATATGCTTTCAGGGATGCACTTCAATCCCGTTTCGATTATATACATGATGACCTCTATGATAGACGGTTTGATAAATGTATTGACCCCGAGGAGAGATACAGAGCAGAGTACAATGGGGATTGGGATGGAGAGGAGGGTTTGGAAAATACTGGCCTGTATGGTGATATGGTCAAGGAGTTTGCAAAAGATACAGAGTCTGAAGTTTCATACATTACAATCAAAATGTTGAATGCAGACAAGCACTACCATAAATCGAACTTCTACAAACGTCTGCGGGATGAACTAATGCCTATAGCATGGCACCCCGATCGTGTGTGGGATTGGTGTTTCGATAACGAGCAAAAGAGAGAAGCTGAGCAATTATGGACTTAATGACCCAACTTCCATATGAAACACTATTGTGAAGCCTCTTAATAGAAGACCTATTAAGAGGCTTAAAGTGAGCTATTTACTATACTAGAAATACGACTCCCGCAAAAACCTCGCGAAGCTAGTTTTTGAAGAAGTCACAATGCTTTCATATTTTATTCTTTATTTTTTTTTATATTATATATTTTATTTTTTATATTAGCGTAATCCCCATTATTTTATTTCTTATGCTGTGTTTGGTACACAATTAGTGACACCTGGTGCAAATTACAAGATCAGTATACCGCTCAACACAGTGCTTAAAAATTGACCTTCATTTAGCTCTTTCACTGCCACTGAGATTGCACCAGAGGGAATAGAAGTAAAATTATTTATTATCTTGACAGGGAATACAGAGTCGATGAAGTATCACAATAATATTCACTTAACAGAATGATTATAAATGATTATAAATGATTATAAAATGATTGTAAATCTTTTGCAGGTGAAATCTTGAAGAGTTGATATGAATGCTTGTGTTTACCACGGTGTAAAAACCTGTGTTTTTTTTCTTTAGTTTTATTTTCTTAGTCTCTACTGCTTTGTCTTCTTTGTTGTACATCACTTTTGAACACAATATGTTCTTACACAGAGGATGAGCTGAACGCTCCAATTATTTTTTGTTTATGTTTTTTTGGTTATAATTGCATGAGATTCATTGTAAAAAGAATCTTCTGATTAGATATTTTATTGTCTACTGCAGTCATTATTTCATTCCCGGGTAACCACAATTGAGAGCATTATGAATAGTGCATGTTTTAATGTGTGTACTCTTTCCAGTTGCAATGGTACCCCCAGTGGTAGATAGAAAAATTCCTCTTCCCTCAAAAGAGATGCCATATCAACAAATTGGGGGTAAAACAATTGGATTCTACAAAAGCTTTGAATAAAGGTTTGGTAATAGTGAGTGCCCACTGTATAGTATGTGGTTGTGCTATTTTTAGGTCATATCATAAAAACAATACATGTAAGAAAGAGTTATTGAAATCTTAATATGTTCAAAAAGATTGCTGCACTACGTACTCCTGTAAAAAAATAATGTGAAATCAACATCAATCAGTCAAAAGTATATACCACATGAAAGTTTAATTGTGCTGTTACAGAAACAGGCAAAATATCCATACCCAACCATAGAATAGTACATTATTTTGAATATATGAAAATTTCTATTATAAAAACTGCAGAAGAAAGATTTAATATAAGGACGGTATTTCATCGAAAAAGTCATGGCAGCCAGAGGTATTGAACTGTAACCAATGACATATAGTAACGAGAAGAACTATCATTATATTATTATCATTATTATTATCATTACTATTATTATTACTGGTATTGATATTATTATTGTTATATTTTTTATGTTAAACATAATATATTTTTATGGGGTGGGATTCATGTCTTAATCTTGGTAAAGTTATTGTTACTCTACTACTAAAAGCAATACAAAAATCTTCTTAATAGGCTTTCCATCAGAGGTGGTAGTAATCAAAACAGCTCCAAACAATACCATTTCTTCTTAAAGGCTTAGAATCTAGTGCAGTCATTTGTCTAGAAAGTTTGTGTGGAAAATCATTATTGAAAGCATAGGGCATTTAGGAAACTTGAAACACTTGTTACTACATACAGCACACTTGCAATGAATATATGAGAAAGATCATAAACATTTTGGCATTACAAAATTTATTTTCTTCTTTATAAAGTTTTTCCAATGTAAAAGGTTAATTGCATGTTGTGGTTGTTATGAAATATTGATATTTGACATAAAAATAAAGTAAACGGCAGAAAGTAACAAAGTTAATATGTTATGTCTAACTTTGCAAATTAAGGCTTGAATTAACATTTCATTTGTGAAAAAAGGGCAGGGGTTCTAGATAGCAATATTATCAGGGGGGGGGGGGGGGGTCATTGCACTCTAAGGTAAAACTGACCCATTGTGAAAAGGCTATGAAACTTGTCTCTACACAATATTATTGAAACCTTTCAATCAGAGAATACATACATATATATATATATATATATATATATTTAAAAACGTTAGATAAAGCAAGGACGGACAACTTCTGACGATAAAAAAGTTAAAAAGTTAAAAATTTAATAGAAAAAACGTTTCGGTCTTAGACCTTCGTCAGTTACAGGAGAAAAAGGACGGAAACTAAGTTTAAATACGGTTACAGTGTGGGAGATTACATACCGAAATGAAAAATACTATCGTGCTATTAATACATCGTGATTAATACAATACAGGGAAAAAAATGCAAAACGAGAAATACAATGCTGTACTATAAATTACGTCATACAGGGTGATAATTAATAGACCAAACGAAAAAGATACAATGCTGTGCATAAATTACATTATAAAGCGGGATAATTGCAGAACTAGGTTAAATTCAACCTAAAAACTAAAATAGTTAAAATAGATAAAACGGACTCTTGCAATGCGGTAAATATTACGGGAAAACTAGTTTACAAAGATATGCAGAAGAAACCTACGTTTACGCTGGACAGGGTTAATAACAAAATCCCAAATCGAGGCCTTTGGAGCATTAAAGGGTTGACAAACAACAAAATCCCTGGAGGGGCCCTTAAACAATAAGCTGTAATAAGATCCCAGGCAGGGCCTTTGAGCATACCTAACACCCAAAGAGCTGGCAAAATCCAAGGAAGGGCTTTTGGACTGCTTTATGGCGCAAACGCATATTTACACAAGAGAAAGTTAATTATAACAAATTCTGTTTTTGGAGTGAAATTCTTTTCTTTTATTTAAGCCATGGGGAGCCATAGAAAACAGTTGAGCACTCCAATAAGCCTCTTTCGTAATTAAAAACCTATCGATCTCGTCTAAGTCATTAGGGGCCTGCACCTGATCAATGCATTGGAATTCAAAATCATCCAAGGAGTGTGGAATTTTATTGAAATGTACTGCTACCTCACAAGTGGTTTTGTTTGTGAGCATAGCAGACTTGTGGTTACGAAACCTAACCCGAAAATCGGTGGTAGTTGATCCTACGTACTGTAAACGACATTTCTTGCAGGAAACTAAATAGATCACGTTTTTAGAATCACAAGAAAGCCTTGAATGAATGGTGTATTTTCTGCACGTTCTAAAACTTAGAAATGATTTAGATTCAACAAAGAAATTTCGACAGAGATCGCATCTATTTCTTTCACATTTAAAGCAGCCATTGTTTGGCTGAATTGTTTGTCCCTCATCGGCGGTTTTAAAACGAGATGGTGCTAATAATTCTTTCAGGTTTTTTGTTCTACGAAAAGATGGTATGATAGAGCCTTGAGGGAAAAGTTCTTTCAATTTAGGGTTGGATTGCAAAATCAACAAATGCTTTCTAATTATGCTACTCACATTAGGCAAGTTAGGATTAAATGTGAGAACAAATGGAAATAATTTCCTCGATTAAATTTTTAACTTTTTAACTTTTTTATCGTCAGAAGTTGTCCGTCCTTGCTTTATCTAACGTTTTTAAATTCATTTTTGTGGTGAGGCTTGGACTGTGAATCTTCATTGATCCTCCTGACGCAGTGGCATTCTTTGTTGGCTTGAGGCATTTTATAACCGTTTTTAATATTTGATACTCCACTCTCATCCGCCTTCGAATCGTCCGTCCTGGTTGATCCAAAGATGCTACGTCTTAATTCTATAGTCAACATAGCTGCTTTTGTTTGGAACAAGCTCTCCAGATATCAGCACCATTGTACTTTCCTTAAACGTTGTTTGGATTGTAACGTTATTCCTGTTGGCTTTAATTTTCATTTTCATTTGGCTTTGAACATTGATGATGTTAGTCTCAACACGTTTTGTAAACACTCACTTCAACGCACATCGAGGGACATTTGCAATGCGGTTTTACGTGCTTCCCACGAGAAGGTTAACCTCCTTCAACGGGAGCTCAGACTTCACAGGGAACAGTTGTTTTCGAAAGTTAACTATGGCACAGCCCTTTTCCTATGGAACGGTCTCAAGAGTGAAAACGCCTCTCTACTTCACACCCTGAAAGAACGAGAAAAGCGCAAGTGGCTCAAGACTATTCCTCTTGATCCTGGATTGGATTCACCCATCGCCACTGACAATCCATCTACAGTCAGACGCATTCGAAGGTACAATAAAGGTGCTAGGATTTCTAGGAAGCGCCAGCGTTTTCGTCAAAGGCGCAGATTGCCAAACCCCGTCAATACAGAGCATCTACAACAGCTAGATCCCGTTAACCTTTCTAGTCAGCCTATTGGAGCAGACCAGGTTAACTTGCTCCGAAAAGGACCTTCCTTTTGCCCCACGCCCAAAGATATCAACTGGCAGAGCGTGTATGACGATTTGGAGATCTTTGAAGCCCGATTACGGACGGCAGCTTTCTTTATGGACACCAATCCGGATGGCGACCTTCCAACCCCTAGCCATCTACCTCGTGTTCCGAAAGAAAAGAAATGGAGACCTCCTACGTCCAGGTACCCTGAACTTGAACTTTTTTTAGCTAATGTAAGGCGTGATCTTATCAATCCTGAGAACATTAAGCAACCTAGAGATAATCTTTCGCGAAAAGAACGCGTTGCCCTTAAGGAACTTAGAAACTCTAACGTAGTGATTCGGATACAGGACAAAGGTTCCCGTTTTGTTTTAATTGATGATAAAGAGTACGAAGAAAAAATGCTTGGTCAGCTCAACAACCAGCTGCACTATAAATCTTTGCAATCAGATCCTACCTCGAAGCATTTAGCGTTAGTAAGTAGTTGGTGTTCCAAATGGCTTGGAAAGGGTGAGATTTCCCCCGAAATAGCTAAGTGGGTTTTAAATAAGGAAGCGAAACCAGGAGTTGCCTTTGGGAACATTAAAACGCACAAAACGGGCAACCCGTTAAGACTCATTACCTCTTGTTGTGGTACGGCAATTGAGAACTTGTCGGCCTTTACCGAATTCTATCTGCAACCACTTGCTCGTAAATTACCATCATTTATTAAAGACACCACGGATTTGCTTAACAAAATAGGAGATCTTAACACGAGTGGCCCTTTTCCAACTGGCACCTTACTGGTTTCGTGGGATGTGGTTTCAATGTTCCCCAACATCGACAACAAACTTGGTCTTACTGCAGTTAGGAAAGCTTTGAATGCTAGGGAAAACAAAATTCCGTCCACATCTTGCATACTAGAAGCCGTAAAAATCTGTTTGAAAAGCAACCATTCTGTTTTTAAAGAGAATTTCTTTCTTCAGATTCATGGTACGGCCATGGGTCCAAAAAATGCATGTAGTTATGCCGATCTAGCCATGGGTGAAATTGATCTTAAAGCTAAGTTTTCCGGTCCGATAAAGCCATCCTTGTGGTGGCGTTATCGTGACGATGTCTTTGATCTTTGGCAGCAAGGCCTTCCTGCCTTACATCAATTTACTGATTATATCAATTCTCTATACCCTACTATTAAATTCGAGTTAGTTTTTTCTGAACGTGAGCTTCACGTACTTGATCTTACTTTACATCTTGTGGAAGGGTTTATTAGAACTGATGTTTATTCTAAACCTACAGATAGCCATTTATACCTTCCACCCTCTAGCTGCCATCCCAAGCATGTCTTCAAGGCTATTCCTTTTGGAGTAGCGACTAGATTGAAGAGAAATTGCTCTGAAGAAACTTTCCTTGCCGAGAGAACAGTTGAGTACAAAGGTTATCTTGTTAATCAGGGTTATCCCCCAAAATTAGTTGACGATCAATTCTCCAAAGCCTCCACCATTTCTAGGATTGATTTACTACGGCAACGCGGAAAACAATCGAGGAAATTATTTCCATTTGTTCTCACATTTAATCCTAACTTGCCTAATGTGAGTAGCATAATTAGAAAGCATTTGTTGATTTTGCAATCCAACCCTAAATTGAAAGAACTTTTCCCTCAAGGCTCTATCATACCATCTTTTCGTAGAACAAAAAACCTGAAAGAATTATTAGCACCATCTCCTTTTAAAACCGCCGATGAGGGACAAACAATTCAGCCAAACAATGGCTGCTTTAAATGTGAAAGAAATAGATGCGATCTCTGTCGAAATTTCTTTGTTGAATCTAAATCATTTCTAAGTTTTAGAACGTGCAGAAAATACACCATTCATTCAAGGCTTTCTTGTGATTCTAAAAACGTGATCTATTTAGTTTCCTGCAAGAAATGTCGTTTACAGTACGTAGGATCAACTACCACCGATTTTCGGGTTAGGTTTCGTAACCACAAGTCTGCTATGCTCACAAACAAAACCACTTGTGAGGTAGCAGTACATTTCAATAAAATTCCACACTCCTTGGATGATTTTGAATTCCAATGCATTGATCAGGTGCAGGCCCCTAATGACTTAGACGAGATCGATAGGTTTTTAATTACGAAAGAGGCTTATTGGAGTGCTCAACTGTTTTCTATGGCTCCCCATGGCTTAAATAAAAGAAAAGAATTTCACTCCAAAAACAGAATTTGTTATAATTAACTTTCTCTTGTGTAAATATGCGTTTGCGCCATAAAGCAGTCCAAAAGCCCTTCCTTGGATTTTGCCAGCTCTTTGGGTGTTAGGTATGCTCAAAGGCCCTGCCTGGGATCTTATTACAGCTTATTGTTTAAGGGCCCCTCCAGGGATTTTGTTGTTTGTCAACCCTTTAATGCTCCAAAGGCCTCGATTTGGGATTTTGTTATTAACCCTGTCCAGCGTAAACGTAGGTTTCTTCTGCATATCTTTGTAAACTAGTTTTCCCGTAATATTTACCGCATTGCAAGAGTCCGTTTTATCTATTTTAACTATTTTAGTTTTTAGGTTGAATTTAACCTAGTTCTGCAATTATCCCGCTTTATAATGTAATTTATGCACAGCATTGTATCTTTTTCGTTTGGTCTATTAATTATCACCCTGTATGACGTAATTTATAGTACAGCATTGTATTTCTCGTTTTGCATTTTTTTCCCTGTATTGTATTAATCACGATGTATTAATAGCACGATAGTATTTTTCATTTCGGTATGTAATCTCCCACACTGTAACCGTATTTAAACTTAGTTTCCGTCCTTTTTCTCCTGTAACTGACGAAGGTCTAAGACCGAAACGTTTTTTCTATTAAATTTTTAACTTTTTAACTTTTTTATCGTCAGAAGTTGTCCGTCCTTGCTTTATCTAACGTTTTTAAATTCATTTTTGTGGTGAGGCTTGGACTGTGAATCTTCATTGATCCTCCTGACGCAGTGGCATTCTTTGTTGGCTTGAGGCATTTTATAACCGTTTTTTATATATATATATATATATATAGCAAAGAGAAATACTACTCAGAATTCAGTAATCACATTTGCTTTATTTTAAAATGATCACTTTGATCACTGATAATATTGCAGAACCAGTACTTTATAGTGACACAGGGTATACATTCTGTTGAAAATGTTTAACATAACTGCTAGATCAAGAAAATTTACAATATTTTCACTGTTGCAATGATATCAGATCACATCGTTATAAATGATTGCTATAACAACTGCAACTCTCTGTGTTGGAAATTACTTCAAACTGGAAACGCTATCGTTTTATTATGAAAAATACCTATTTACATTCTCTTGTAATCTGTTGGTCGTCTTCCGATTCCGGTTTTAGACTAATAGAATTATTTTCCAGAGACATCTCCAATCGTTGAAGTCGTTCTTACTCGGTGTCCCTTCTAAGTCGTTTTGCTAAATGTAGTACACCAATATATTTCGTTATGTAATCGTTCACTCATGTCCTGTATTTCTATCAATAACACATTCAAATTCAAAACTAACTTGATTGAATTCCTGGTCCTTTTCCCTGCTGTTTCGTTTGCCTTTTTCTGGAGCGAGCAGTTGTTGTCTTGGCTGCGATTTCTGTTGTTATTCTCCCTGCTGTCGTTTCTCTATCCCTGCTTTGAGTCGTGCTTTCCTCGTGTTGATTTTCACGGTATTCGAACTTACTCGGCGACGATCTCGTGCTAATATTTCTTGAATATCTTGGAGATCACCTTGCTGGGATGTACTTCCAGGACGAGTGAAATCGGTTTCCACAAAATTTACATTACTTTCAAAAAGGCATCACCGAATAATGGCGGAAATTCAGCGTTCTCAAGTGCGTTACTATTGCCAGGTAACCTGGCCTGCGAACGGACACCTTTAAAATATAGATATATATAAACATATATAGAAATATATATATATACATATATAAAAACTCTCGGCTCGATTTACTCGGGCTTGCGAGCCACGTGGTCTGACCGGAACCGACACGATTAGTAACCTCGCTACGCTCGGCCTTCGGCCTCGCTTCGCAAGGAATCATAACCAAAAGGTACTTGTTGAACATGACTGAGCCAATCTTCATTTCACTTGATTCTGATTTTGACTGGGGCACCATCGTTGTGTCCGAACCTAAGAAGAACTCTTTCACCAAAGGCAAAGGTAACTCACCAACTGAATGGGTTACTTCAGATGTTTATGTAGAAGGTCCAAACGGTGCGAAACGCCCAATATTAATTGAACTAGCCAAGCAATTCTTTTCAGGCATATCTGGTGCATGGCCATTTGGAACTGAGAAAAAGGATCACAGTCTTGAAACATTGGAGGGGTTCCAGATTTTCTACCCAATGACATCGATTGAGACTATGGATAGTACCACAACCGAAGAGATGAAGACTCGTGAAGCATTAGATAACGTGTTGGAGATCACATTGGATTCACTCAAAAAGTTTTGTAAAAAATCTAGGTCTGAGCGTTTAGTACCACCCTCCACTTTCAATGCATATACAACTGCTAAAAGTGAAAATGATTGGTCTTATGCTGTAAAACCCATATACAATTACACAAACATCACAAACCAACTAACAGGTAAGAAGACAAAGGATGAGTCCAGTCCAGAGCGTGCCTACCTAAAGTTCATTACCTGGGGTAAGGGTAAACACATAAAATCCAAAACTTCTGTATATGGCCCAGGTGATAAAATGGTTCACCCACTTGAATACATGTGGCAGCCTGATAATTATGTAACCGGTTTTGGTCATCCTGTTGTACTTTGGGATGGTATATTCTGGGGATCACACGGGCAGTCCAGTTATGGCGCTTCAGCTCGTCTTCGTGTTTCTGAGATGAACTTCACTCCAGATGATAACAACATGACTCGTTTTCGCATGTTAGGCCCCAATAAGGCACAAGAATCAGAATCAGATGATGATGATGATGAAATTGTGGTAGAGTATACTGAATAATAATAATTAAGACTTACTTCTCCTCCTAATAGAAACCCTATTAGGAGATTTAATATTTAATTATAACAGGGATATACATGGCTGAGCAAGCTGAGAAAACTTTTGAGCAAATCACAAAGGAACCCACTGTCAAGAATAAAGTGAAGGATCCCAAGAAAGTGGAGGCTGGGAAGAAACTGGCTTCATACCACAAGAAGGCTAAGGAGGCATTGAAAGAAAAAGAGCAGCGTGATGCATTGATAAATAATCAGAAAGAGGATAAGGAGGTATCTTCCATGGATGTTAATGCCTGGATACCCAGTTTATCCTTCGGGACTGTGTTTACAATCGGGTACATAATAGCAGTAACTGCTTATTCCTTATTCACGAGATATAAAAGCAAAATAGCCGACTTACATGTACCTGCCCCAACCTTCAAACCACCTCCTGTCAAGAACATCAATGAGGCCAAAAGCGAACCAAACAAAGAAAATAGTTTAAATGATGAGTTGATGTGATACATAAAATGTCAGACAATAAGCTTGTAAAGACTGTTACAGATTCTGCAGTTCTCGTGGGGCTCGCTGCTGCTGTGGGTTATGTGGGTAAAAAGGCCCTGAGAGAATCATTCATTGGCGATCCATCGTCCAGTATCATGAATTATAGCAAATGGGCCGTTGTTTTGTCCGCGAGTATGTACCTAAAAACTTACTTAGAAGATCAAAAGATACTACCAAAGAGCCTTGAGTAATGAGTATAGTGAAATTTGATCATATAAGATTCAAAGTGGCGTTGGATAGTCATATGAGAGATGAGCCCATTTTGAGGGACGTCATAACTAAAGATAGCAATGGGTCCGTAATATTCTTTGACGAGAAAGGATTCAGTATGGCTGTACTCGATCATTTGAAGAATACTCCCTAGTGCACTTCACGATTGAATGAAATGTATTAAGAAATCCTACAATAGATTCATAAATGGCAAGTATAGCGATCATGCTTGGAGGTGCAGTCCTCAATGCAACTGCATTCATTGGTGGGAATTATATAGCAAAGGCCCTAAGTGGGTCATCATCCGCTGATCTACAACTCGAAAGGGAAAGGCATGACAAAGCAATGGAGAAATACCAAAAAGACTATGCCGAGTACCAGGAAAAGAGGTTGGCTTACATTGACTTTATGAACAGTAGGAAGAGTGATGCTAACCAGGCCTCTGAGAACATATCAAACATGGATGAAGCGCTGAAATTATACAATCAAATGGGCAATCCTCCTAAATTCTCTGACTATTACAGACCGAATGGAGACCAAAGAATGGGTGAGATGGTCTATGTCTCCGGTGGGATGTTAGCCCTGGGATATATAGCTAGCAAGTGGGTGTGATAAATTAACTTAGAAGTTCCCATATTCGACATCAAATATGGCAACTGCTGATCCTGATGAAAACGATCCTTTCGGGTTGGGGGAAGAAAACAAACAAGAAGATCCTGATGATTTTGAAAATACCTCACTACCTGGTAGGCAGCCCACACCAGATAAAGTCGTAGAAACATCCACGACTAAGGGTGCTAGACGTAAAACTAAATCAGGGTATTTTCAATTACCACGTGAAGATATAGAAATGGAGGCTATGGAAGAAAACAAAGATGCGATCTGGGCTAAGATTGTAAGTAAATTCCCAAATGCCGAACCTAAGTTTCTTTTCAAATATGATGAATGGGGTAGAATCGTTGTTAAAATTACTGGTAGAGATCCGGGTAAAAATGTATGGCATCAATTATTCGATGCGTATGGTGATGTGAATAAAGGATTACCCAAAACAATTACAAAAGGGTTAGGCCCAAGTGCAGAAGAAATGATTGAAGTCAATGATGACGAGATAACTAAGAAAAAAGGGTTCGTTAGTAAATTGAAGGAGAAGGTAAGATTCCATCGAGATAAGGCATTGAAATCCCCAGAAGAAGTAAGTCAAATAGAGACTATAGAGAGACAAATTGGTAAGCAAGAGCAAGAGATAGCTAACTTGGAGGGGGAGAATGAGCAAATCCAGGAGCGAATGTCATTGCGAGACCGAGTGAAAGCGATCTTCAAGAAATATGGGTTCACAGTATTTGCAGTTGTGAGTGCAGTTAGTGTGGTAATTGGCGTTATCGTGTCTAATCTTTCCAAAGGCCTATCCAAATTGGGTAAAGGTGTGGGGGATGGACTGAAAACCATTGGTAAGAAACTCGGTGAGATATTACCTGGTATGGTGGGGGCGATCGTGAGTTTCCTGTTCAAGACTGCTGGTGAGGTCATTTCATTCCTGGGTAAGAACGCTTGGCTATTGATCCTCACTGTTGTAGTGTACTTTGTAGAGCAATTAAAGAAGAGGCGTCGTTGAATGTAAATGTTGAGCATTACCATGTACGAGTCTGAAACTAGGGTGTACTTGGATCCTCCTCTGGATAATGTTCGAGAGATACAACTCCTGGATTGCAAGATACCTAAACGATTGATGAATTTCAAAGAAAGCCAGGGTTTACTAACTGAAAATGATCGCATCTTATTTTTAATCGATCCTGGTACATATTCACTACGCAGTATCCAAAAGATATTCCTCAATAAATTTCTCGGTAATAATAATAAGGATGATGATCCCATGCTCTTAATCATTGAGAATGATACTATTGATTATCTATATTCCAATAAGGACTTCAACATTAAACTTACGAGAGGGCTACAAACTGCTCTGGGGGTACCTGAAATCATAAGTCCCCGCAGATTTTACCCCATAACTTTCCAGATCAAAGAGCCCTTAAGACTTATGTGTAGTCTAGTGGATAACCGGCTATCCTATATGAATAATGCTCGATTTACAGGCCCCGTGAAGATCTCACCCTCATACCTCCTTGCCAACATACCATCACAGGATTATCCAGTCATCCCGGTTCATAAATCTAAAAATCCTATAAATCACTTCGATTTGAGCATCCTCGACAGTGAATGGAACAAATTGGATCTTAAGTGGTCTCCCATCACCTTCAGTTTAAGATTCAGATAACATTTTAAAAGTACATGAGAACCGTAACTAAACATGGGTGAGTACAAAGGAATCTACCCCAACTTGCCTCCAACTGCACCTCCTCCTACTCCTGATGGCCCCACTTTCAGACTACAGCAATGTTGTGATGCTCTTAACAAGCTAAAAACTGAATTGAAGCATTACGAGACTGTACTCAAAAAGTACAACCGGTCCAAAGGCGCGCTCATAAACGCAAGCTCGACCTGTGGTATCCTTTCTTGTATTTTGGCGGCTGGTGGATTGGGTACATCTCTGAGTGGTGTGGGAATTGTGGTAGCTATACCCTTGGGAGTGACGAGTGGAATACTTGTTTGCGCCTCCATAGCTTGTGAACAGATCTCCAAGAGACTGGCAAATAAAGCGGTCAAGCACCAAAGTACAGTTACGCTGGCCAAAGCCAAAATAAACACAATCGAGGACCTGGTATCCAAGGCGCTTCATGATAATAAGATCTCTGATGAGGAGTTCTCAATGATAATAGATGAGCTCAAGAAGTTTGAAAAGCTAAAGGCTGAGATACGACTCAAGGCTCAAAAAAATTCAATGAAGGAGATCGATATTGTGGCCTTGAAACAGAGAGTGCGAGAAGAATGTATCAAAGAACTAAAAGGAGGGTCCTAAACATAACTTATGATAAGGTGTATTATTGAGTTAAACACTATAACCCTTCTACCCAAACACTGGATAGAAGATGGGCTTACTCAATGACTTCAGGAATAGGTATCCAAAGGCTGACTTGAGCCGATTTACATTTGTGACTGATATCTATGGAGGTTACATTAGGTGGAAACATAATGGGACAACAATCATGTCTTATGATGACCCCACTGGTAAGACATGGACTGAAGGCCTCCCACCCAATTTGAAAATACTACTATGGTTAGATTTAGGATTGAATGATAATGCATTGAGTTCATTCCCAAAGAGTTTGACTATGACTGATAACTTGTACACAATACCAGCCATTGACTTTGATGACTTCACCAGTGATACCACAAGCATGCTGACCTCATTGGATATATATGTGTCCAATACCAAAAAGTTCATCGCTAAGATGCGTAACGTATTTACATCCCAAGTTGTGACTTTCAAGTTTGGAAAGCAAGGCCGAAAGTGGTTGAACGCGCCTGATATGAATTATTGGCCTCAACAGCTTAATTTTGCAGTATGGTGTGCAACCTCTGGATGTGGTATTAGCCCCTTTGAAAGTTTGGACTACCCCAAAGTGGTGGCTAGCTTCATAAAGTTACACACCTACTTCACCATAAGGCGAATATTGTATGAATTGAGTGTGCCTCTGCCCGATGAACAACCATTCGACATAGCTAACAATCCTTACAGTAAGGTTGCTTACCAAAGATTGTGCGCTGAATTCGGTATCGCTAATGATTCTGATTTCAGATGGAAAGGCGGGCGAAACCATGGTCTTGGTGATATATTCCTTGATTATGGAGATGGTTACCATGGACGAGGTGGTGGATTTCAGATTATCATCATTATTAGGAATTATGATGAAGATGGAAACCAATGGCCTGGCGCGGGTGGTAAATTCTCTGATGATGGGGGTAAAAAGAATAAGGGGGATCTCATCTCATTCATTCGTAATGATGACTTTGCTGGGTACAAATATGCTTGGTTCATTCCAACGAGTGGTCATGGACTCACCAAGGCTGGACTGGGTAGACTGAATCGATCTGCTGAGGCCTTTGTTTACTGTGTGTTGGGATCACAAGTTAATACCCGAAACTCGATTGTGGGCATGGGTGGTGGCGCAATTGAAATGCAACAAGAGTTCTTAGCTCTATTTGAAAGCAGTGTGATCGAGAACGATATCTCAAGCTCAGTACAAAGGTACCAACTCGCAACTCAGGAAGCGAAGTTAAGATTGGATCTGGCAATTGCACCTGGAGTTTGGCTAATGCCCAGTAATATGATCATAAACACAGAGAGTGTGGTTGGGTATAATAACAATCTAATGAAGGCCACTGGTGATATGAAGTTTGGAGTTAACTCAAATGTAAACCTGGAGACCAAGACTGTAGGGATAAGCCATAATTTAGGCTCTTCAAAAGTTAAGTTACCACATGCAGCTGTCAAAACTGAAGATGTACAGGTTAAAACACCAATGATGGATGTTAAACCTGAAATCAAAGAGCCTGACCCAGATAACACCACACAACATGAAGATAATATGATAGCATTGACAATCACAGTTGGTGGATTGGCGGCTTGGGCTTTGTTACGTTGATGGACTCGATATAATTTTTGTAACGTGGTTCGCGTTACAAAGATGCACACTATATTATTATAACTTATCAATCCCCCAACGCTCTTTCAAAGCCTTTGACTCCTCAAAATCAAGACACCAATCTACAACCCTACTTGGCCCCCATGCCACAGATATTAATTCTTCACACAAATAATCAAAGCTGTATTTATGTAGTCTCCTATATGGATCAGTATGTATAATAAGAAGTAATTCATGAACTAGACAACTTTCATAACTCTTATTTGGAAAATAAATGTAATAACGGTGTCTTTTATACTTCATATTACTACCAATTTCATCTATTCTACTCCAAATTTCATCAATTGGTAAGTCAATCTTAATATAAACATGATCCTTGTATTTATCAAATTTAACCCTGAATTGACTAACTTCGTCAATAAACATCTCATATTTTTTTGATCAAAGATAAAATGTCAACCTTATTCTCTTCAATAAAATCTTAAGTCTTCAACTTTTCTTTGTTTATAAGCCTCAAATTGACACAATTTAATTTCTTAAACTTCTTTGGATTCATCTCCAAAAACATACCAATCACTACAACTTAGAAAATGTTTTTTCATCTTTTGAAATTACTCGCCACCTTGACCACGCCCTTTTACAACTACTAAATAATCTGATAGCATTGGCTTGGGCTTTGTTACGTTGATGGAATCTATAATTTTTGTAACGTGGTTCGCGTTACAAAGATGCACACTATATTATTATAACTTATTAAGATCGCGGCAATCTTTACAACAATCTTTACGTTTATAATGAATGCATATGCCCTTTCCCCCACACTCTTTACATCTATACCTACTTTTACCATGAGAACATACTTGGGACCCACCACAATCTTTGCAATAGTACTTACTCTTGCCATGAGTACATATACCCTTACCACCACACTCTTTGCAAAATGCTATCTGTCTTAGATGAGGGCATATTTGTGATCCCATACAATCCTTACACTGAACCTTACGTATACCATGTTGACATTTCCCTCCACTACTAACACTAGGTACCTCTGCAGGCATTCCCAGCGCCTCTAGTAACTCGTTTCTACGCATCTTGTAATATTTTGGTATCTTGCGTTCCTTGGCGATGGCGCGGAGCTCTTTGACATTTTGTTTTGGCATGATGAGTTCTTGAATGTATATTAACAATTCTTTAAGACGATAGGGTCGATTTTGGAATTAGCACGCGTGCAGTCTTTTTCCGTTTTTCGTCTTTAAGACTGCGCCAGAACTGTCATTTTACAACTACTTGTTGAATGGTTTTATATGGAAACATATGACTGACTGACATGCACCTGTGTAGTTTTGGACACCAGGCTGGTAGTATGTATGAAGGTACTGCAGATTAGTATGGCTTTAAAGTCCTGCTGACCGGAACTTCCTCTACTCCATTTCACTTATTTGAAATAACTGATAGTAAATGGCCATATGCAGTATATATTTTATAAACATTGCAAATGATTGAATGCAAGCTTCTGTCCCAGAATAACATTAAACCGACTCCATCATACAGTTTACCAGTTTTCATTCATTCGTATTTAGATGAAGATGCAATGCCACACAGATGCAACACCAGCCTTCCTGCTACGTTTTCAGTTGACAGATGGGGCAGTTAAAGTGTTGAGGTGAGAGTAGTGTAGGAATCATTGTTATCACTGGATAGCAAATTACTTTTTTTATTATTATTAATGTTACTTTTTATGATTCGTGTCACAGTAAAATTTGCCCTCCGAGTAACTGGCCATGATCTGGACCAAATTTTTAAGAATGGAGAATTGCATTTCATTAAACGCTTTTCTATAGTTTTCATAGGACTTATTGATGACGTACTGCACACGGACAAAGGTTACACTAGTACATGTATTTAAGTTTTGCAAAGTCAAATATTTATTTAAACCAAATCTTGCAAATACAAAGAGTAATACACTTTGTCAGACTTACCCTCATAAAATAGCACACTTCCCTCATAGAGACTCTTTCTAATTGTCAGGTACAGTATTGTAAGAAAAACAGATATGCAGTTCAGTGTTACATTTTCCTGACCAAAAAGAATTCAAAGTTTGACATAATGGAGAAACCAATAATTGCATGTAACACCATTCAAAGCCAGTGATTTTCTTAACAAACAGAAACCTCATGGAATCAGAGGAATGCATTGCAGTTCTTCACCACTGCAATGTTCATGTGTCAGTAATGGGCTCGCAGTTTGATCTACAAGGTATAATATCTTATTGGTTGTTGGTCCTTGTTATTAAATGTAATTTGCAGCCTCTTATTCCCCTTTTTATGCAATTATCTGATTACTAATTTTCATTTGGATGTGCAGTATGCAGTATTGATTAATATAACATTTTTTGGAAATTTTTTGCAATGCTCTCTTGCTTTTTTGACTTTTCATGTATCCTTCACAGATCTTTACATGCTTAATTTTTTTATTGTCCTCATGTTGGTTGTGTACAGTTTTTTTTTAACTTGTCCATATTAAGATTGGCCTGTTGACAGACCATGCTTACTTAGTAGGTGGCTCTGCCTGAAACAGTTTACATTTTGAGTTAGGAATCAGGTGAGGTAATGCTTGAAATTCACCACAAATTTGAGATAAGTTTGAAAGAACAGACAGGAACAACACATAGTCTCTTTTAGATGCCAGGAAGAACTATGGTTTTTCAGACACTGCAACAATCTGATTTAAATAGTAGTTATTGTAGTAGCAGTTGCCGTAGCAGTAGCAGCAGTAATAATGGTAGTGTTAATAGCAGTAATAGAATTACGGTAATGAGGGTTCTTATGCATATACTATGGTTCATGTAACCCTATAAGTAAAGAAGTTCAATAGTTTTCATAGCATGTGGTCCACAATTATCCACTGAAAAAATCAAGATGTGGAGATACGTGTAGTGTTTTGTCACCTGTCAATCATGCAAGAACATGGTCAGAAAGGAACTCCCACTCTTCTTGTAGTCGGTTCGTCCATGGAGTCAATAAATCACAGTTGAGTTTTGACTTCCTGTGGTGTGACGGAAGAAGATACAGATGAGGAGGACTACGTATACGCAGTTGGAGAGAAGAAACAACCCTTGTGCAGATTGGAGATCGACGGAGAATAAGTAGAACGGATGCTGGATTCCGGAGCTTCAGTTAATCTCATCAACGAAGTCACTTACCGAAGAGTTTACAAAGGCAAAGCAAAAACCCTAGCACAAGCCAAACGGCAAATTTTCTCTTATGGATCACCCACACCCCTACCCCTGTTACGAACTATTCACGCCAGGATAACTGCAAAATCCAACAGCACATCAGCGACCCTGCACATTGTCAAAGGCAGTTCAGGAAATCTCCTAGAATATGACAACGCGCAAAGGCTAGGACTCCTGAAAATCGTCAACCAAGTTGGAATCGACAAGACTAGTCCCCAGTACCTCGCGAGCAGAGAATTTGAAGATCTGTTTGGTGGCATTGGCAAAGTGAGAGGAAAGGTAGTCAAGCTTCACATAGACTCTGATTTGCAACCCAAACAACAACCACACCGGCGAATCCCCTTTCACGTAAGAAAAGACGTGGAAAAGGAGTTAGAGAGGCTAGAGAGCTTAGACATCATCGAAAAGGTGACGGGCCCAACCCCATGGGTGAGCCCCATCGTAGTGGTCCCAAAGAGCTCTGGACAAGTCAGACTATGCGTAGACATGCGAGAAGCTAATAAGGCGGTAAAGCGTGAGAAGCACCTAATGCCGACCATAGATGATCTAGTCGCTGATCTAAACGGTGCGACCATCTTCAGCAAGCTAGATCTCTCTTCCGGATACCATCAACTTGAGCTAGAACCAGAGAGTCGTCACATCACGACATTCAGCACTCATGTAGGACTGATGTTTGGAATAAACGCCGCATCAGAGATCTTCCAGAATGCAATCGAGGAAATACTTACAAACAAGTCATTACTAGGAATGGCCCAGTATGTTTCGCGCTACATCCCAGAGTATGCTACAATCACGGCACCGTTACGGGCTCTCACCAAGAAGGAGGCACCTTGGCAGTGGTCAGACAAACAGCAACAAGCGTTTGACAAACTCAAGGACAGTCTGACTAAGAGTCATGTCATGTCATACTTCAATCCTGCTCAAGAGACTGAAGTGATAGTTGACGCAAGCCCTGTTGGTCTTGGAGGATTGCTAGCGCAGGACGGCAAGGTTATCAGCTACGCAAGTCGAGCACTCAGCGACGTGGAGTCCAGATACTCGCAAACCGAGAGGGAAATGCTAGCGATTGTGTGGGCTCTGGAACATTTTCATCTTTATCTTTACGGATCTGAGTTCACAATCGTGACAGATCACCAGCCACTCCTAGGCATCTTCAAGAGTCACAAGCCAACTTCAGCTCGAATAGACCAATGAAAGCTAAGGCTGATGCCGTATAACTGTCATCTTGACTATCGCCCTGGAAAGAATGATGAAAACCCTGCCAACTTCATGAGCGGGCACCCCAATCCCCAGGCAACCGCGGAGAGAAACGTTGCAGACGAGTATGTAAACTATGTGTGCACCAATGCCGTACCAAAGGCTATGACGCTTCAAGAGATTCAGGCTGAAGCAGAAAAAGATTCCACACTCCAGTCACTGATCAAGGCAATCGAGACAGACCGCTGGACTGATTCGGAAATATCAGACTACAGAAGACTCAAGGACAAGCTACTGGTCTACAGCGGAGTGGTACTGAGAGGCAATAGAATCGTTGTCCCATGCAAGCTGAAAGAAAGAGCAGTAGAGCTGGTGCATGTGGGACATCAAGGCATCGCAAAGACGAAGCGCTTAATTCGTGAGAAGGTCTGGTTCCCTGGAATAGACAGGATGGTCAAAGAAAAAGTTGATAACTGTCTTGCATGCCAAGCGGTAACTCCAAGCAAGACATCGCGAATTGAACCTTTACAGATGACGCCGCTGCCTAGTGGACCATGGAAAATGCTGGCAATCGATTTCCTTGGACCATTCCCTTCGGGTGACTATCTCCTCGTTGTCATTGACGAATACAGCCGCTTCCCGGAAGTTGAAATCGTCAAGTCTACATCAGCTAAATCCGTTATCCTGAGGCTCGACGCCATATTCACAAGGCAAGAAATCACTGACGAGCCTAAGACCGACAATGGCCCCCCATTCAACGGAGTCGAGTTTAGTAACTTTGCGAAGTACTTAGGATTCCATCACAGGAACGTTCAACCTCTTTGGCCGAGAGCCAATGGCGAGGCAGAACATTTCATGCCAAACCTTCAGAAGTGTGTGCGAACTGCTGTTGTTGAGGGCAAAAATTGGAAACAGGAACTGTACAAATTTCTCAGACAGTATCATGCAACACCGCACACAACCACGAATATATCCCCAAATGAAGCACTGAACGGAAGGAAACTCAAGACTATCCTGCCAGAAGTATCACCAGCACCGTTAGCTAGACAGGATACCCTGCACGACGTTCGGAAGACTATTGCAGAGAGAGATGCAGAACAAAAGTCAAAGATTAAGGCATATGCAGACTTGAAACTAGGCACGAAACCAAGCGATATCAAACTAGGTGATACAGTGCTTGTGAGACAACCAAAGACGAACAAATTAACCAGTCCTTTTAATCCAGAACCCCTTGTTGTAGAGGAAAAGAAAGGATCTATGGTTACAGCTAGCGACGGTTTCAAGTCCATAACACGGAACTCGTCCATGTTCAAAATCATCCCGAAAAACCTAAAAGCTGAAAAAGATCGTAGAGAACAGGAAGAACCGGATGACTTCCCTGCAGAACAAGCCGAAGTTCTGTCACAAGATAAAGACCCAAAAACCCCAGCTGCAAATGATGTTATTGTAAAATTATTTGATCTAGTTCACCGATATATGCGACTGTAAGTTTATTATCAAGGAGGGGAGAGATGTAGTGTTTTGTCACCTGTCAATCATGCAAGCACATGGTCAGAAAGGAACTCCCACTCTTCTTGTAGTCGGTTTGTCCATGGAGTCAATAAATCACAGTTGAGTTTTGACTTCTTGTGGTTTTACTCAAACAATACAAACACCACAATACGCATTCTTCACCCCACCTTGTCATCTGTTAAGACACTTGTGGGAGAAATATTTCCAGGTGTGTACATATCTTTTAATTATCCCCAATCACATTACTCCAGTCAACAACCATACTAAGTGTGGCACAGATCAGGCAACGTTCAAGTAGCTTGAGCATTTGCAGGGCATAACTAAATGAGCCAAGGGATGAAAAGGTTGCATTTTAATCTTCAAGTAATATAATTTCTTTGTAAATACATGTGGGAATGGAGAGGGAATTCACAGAAGAGCTGTGTCGTGCGGTTAGTGAAGCATGTAAAACTGCATACGATGTGCTCGCCCATAGGTAAGACCGAAAATGTTCCCAGGTTTTTTGTATCATTTGTATCCCTGTGGCTGCACTTCCATAACGTTGGATCCGTGAACCCCAAAGTAAAACGTGGCACATCTTGTAATGCAGGATGTCAGTGTATCCTACACGTACGTTTTCGTTGGTGTTTTTGCTGTTCACACCCTTACTGAAAAATGGTTTGTACTGTAACACAATTGTAGGTATAAAACTAGTTTCCATTCACTAGTCTGTGTAATCAGGCCAAATCAGTCGGAGAATAAGACAAGTCTACAAGATACGTTGATGTGTTATGCTCACTTGTCATTCTAAAAAATATTCATAAATGATGTTCGTCTTCGATTTTGCTTCTTATTCTCGTGGCAGGGGTCATGTATTGAAGTATACCTGATAATCAGAAACCCTAACATGTAATACAAATTCATCGCAGGGAACTTATTCACAAGGACTGTCTCATAAGAGAAGAGCAAGACCATCAGTTGCGTTTGTCGGTAAGTAAAGCTACAGATTTCCTTGTACCATTAGGAATTTTCAAACCAATTGGACAGATGAGCAACTTACTGTGGCAGGAGTTAACTATCATGATTATTTGGCCGTGTTTACATGAAACCCCTTTGTTTTGGCCTCATTCTATGAAAGGCCTAAGATATTTGAAGGCGACTTAGCCGACTATTTTGTAACCAGTATTTAAAAGCTGGCTTTTTAACCAGTCTTAAAAAACTGGCTTTTTAATGAGTCTAAAAAATCCTAGCCTTTTCATTTTAAGTCTGTCATCAGCAATACATACGCTTTATCAGTGAACTGATTTACATAAGGGTGTTTTTGGTATTTGTCATTACTTTTTTATATAACACTCATTTCCCAGCTACTGATAATGATCCCGATATCTTACTACTGGAAGTGCTCAGATATTCAGGTTGATTCATATCTCTTGTGCGCCCATCTTATTTACATATTCCCAAAATTTGGAGGGAGGAGAGATGATTTCTGACTCCATCGTTAATGGGGTGGGCAGTACACAATGAATAGAAAAATTTACTGACAACTACTTGGGACTTTGGATGCAAATGCTTTTACAAATTTATGCATGGTTATTAAGGTATCAGTATAACCCATTTGACCATTCGCACGCAGTCCGCTCTAGCGCTCTTGGTTTTAACAAAAACCCATATAAACCGTATATTTTTTAAAAGCTTAATAAGTACAGATTATAACCCGATCTGTTTAAACAGTAAAAAATCTACTGGTTTTCGAAAATGTGAATATGTTAACAAAGCTTCACGAACCTACAAATCAAGTAGGTCGGAGAAAACGATTAACATGGCATCCGTTTCTTCACACATTGACCTCAAAAACCGTGTCTCAGATTTTTGGCACATGCGTTTGTTATTTTTTTACAAGAGGATAAAGTTTGAATAGGGAAAAAAATTGAACTGCCCGCGAAAAAAAGGCATAACTTTTTAATGAGAAAAAAATTCAGAATTCGCAGACACGGTTTTGTCGGCGAACGTTCTGACAACATGCTCTCCAAATTTCAGCCAATTTGGTCCAGGGGCTGACAACTTGGAACTCGAAATGCACGTACAACTCGCCTATTTGTTACTTTCGAGAAACAGAGAAAAACTAAAATTCGGCGGCATCCAAGTGTAATGAGATTATCACACCAGTGGAGAAACCGCAGAGGAATCAACTTTCTATATAACAATAGGAGTGTGACAGTTAACATGGAACAGATACAAATTTCCCTCGAGGGCACGCGTTAAATTATTTTCCTGTGAATAAACCGCTTTTTCATGTGTGAAGTCAAAATTCCAAGGCAAGTAAACACGAAATCATCTTTTGATGTTTGGTGATGAAATTGTACGTATCAGTTGACTAATCTTCAAAACTATGGCCATGTCAGTAAAGATGCCAAAGGCCCGTAGATCCCCAAGAAAATGCAAGCGCACAAAGGGAAACCCTGGAGCGGACGTCGTAAATGTAAACTTCTCTTCAAATTCCTCTGCTTCGACAGTTTATTGCAATCGTATTTTACAGCAACTTGCGCTTATTTCGGCCTGCTCGCTGGCTTCGTGATCGCGATCGAGTTCATCCAGCAATATTTCTTGATTGTAAATTAAAGACCCTTTGTCGCTTTCCGCTAATTTAGCGACTCATTTTTTGTCAAAGTGTTTTTTGCCTTCTTTGGCCTTCCTTTAGCCGATGAAAAAGGGCAAGGTCGCTTGTTCTTCCTCGAAGACATCCGTGCACTGATTATGGCACGCGAAATCGCGTGTCAAACTCAGCATGTTATTGGTGTCACATGACACCTTGCCTCGACAATTAATATTCATTTGACAGAACTTGTCAACTCTCAATTAAGTAATTAGTGTGCAAAAAATCTTTATCACGCAATAACTAGCGACGGATATAATATTTTTTTGTGGCGTTTTTTTAATTTTAAAGATAACCTTAAGATTTATCCAGCCGTTTAAAAAAGTAAAAGTATATAAAATGGCAAATTTTCCCCTTACTGATACCTTAAACGAAATATCCATCAATTGTGATAATACGCATACACACTAACTTTTATTCTTAATCAATCAGTTGCTGTATTAATTTTATTTGCATCTCATTATATCATAGTAAGTCATTTCCCAACATTTTTAGATGATAATAGGGACTTTGACTAATAATCATGGCCATACATAAATTTGTTTGAAAATATCCAACAGGAGCTGTGATCGATGCAATTCATGGCCCATCAGACAGTGAACTTAACTGGAGTCCCTTTAGTCCAATGTTGCCTACCAAATTAATGCAGGTTCCACTACAAGGACATGTACAACATTGACAGACCCCATGGAGAAACATAAAGATAGCCTACCTTAAGGTGGCGTATCCAGGATGCACATATTAAGACAAGATATGTGAATTACTTGCAAGTAAATCTCCTTTGGGTGATAAAGTCACTTTATAGGTTGCTGATGATACTAGCAACTGATGAGACAAATCTATTCAATTCAATCAAAACATGCCAAACCCGTTTTTTTTGTTGTTGTTGTTGTTTTCCTGTACTCCCACACTGTTGACAGATTACCTGATCAAATGGCATGTAAACTTCTTGTGATGTTAGATGTTCCAATCCTCCCATTTGAAGAAGACCTAAAATGTACATTTGCATAGGTGCTCTTTGTCCAGCAGTTCTAATCTGATGGTGGAGGTAACCTTCCTTCCACACTGCCAAGTGCTGGTTAATCCGGGCTTTATACACATAATGCAGGGCAAAAAGGTCCAACTCACTTGTAGGATCAAGGACACCGCATTGTTCAAGATGAGAAAACAGACTGTAATAAAGATACAACACCCCATCATAGACATCTCTCCACAGCCTCTCAGTACATTGATGTACACACTGCGGCCCACAATCATACTACCCCGCCCTGGACCACACCAAGGATGATGAAGCATGTACAGATAGACATCCACATTCTCACCCCCTTTATCTGACCTAACTCTCAAAGGTAGGCCATACTTGCTCACTACATCCAAAAACAAATTAAGCACTGTTTCAGAGCAGTTATTTGTTTTGCACTGGAGATACACTGGGATACGAGTGTGTCGATCCACACCTCCATGAACAACAAGTCGCCATCTGAAAGAAAAACAAGTTTCCAGTACTGAACGTTAAACGGACAAAAGCGTTAGTCATCCGTTAGCCATCCGTTAATCATCCGTTAGAAAGATCTCTAGAAAGCGTTAGAGCCGTTAGCCCAAGCGTTAGACGCTAGCAGTAAATCGTTAGAGCCGTTAGTAAAACCGTTAGAAGATAACAACAAAGCGTTAGAGCCGTTAGCCCAAGCGTTAGACGTTAGCAGCAAACTGTTAGAGCCGTTAGTAGAACGGTTAGAAGACAGCAGTAAAGACAGTGTTAGAGTCGTTTGCACATGAGTTAGTTATCAGCAACAGCCCTGGGAGCCTTTAGCAGACCATCTTGCAGATTACAATAAAGTTCTGTCAGAGGCATTAATATTATTCGTCAAGCAATTGAGAAAGTGGAAATCAGTAGAAATCTATCGAAGAATAACGTTGTCGGACGGGCCAGACGGAACAACTTGCCAACGACTTAAAACATGAAAACACGATCGACAAAGAAAAAAACTTGGGACTTAAAGAGCTTTCAGAACATACAGCAACTTGTCCCAGAACACTGGCCTGTTAAACGTTAGTTCAACTTGAGCCAAATGAGTGAAACTGAGGTAGATAATTATAAAGAAAAGCGCAAATAGGGCAGGAGCTCAAAAGGTGTGCGACCAATGTACGACCGATGTGCGACGCCATCTTGACAGGTTTCATCTTGGAACTCTTGTTTCTTGCTCTCCAACAACGATCTTGCTTCCTGACATTTACTGGACAGCAGCAAATTACGAAAATCGTTCCGTGTTTCTTTCCCTACAGATAAATAATTCATTCCAGATGAAAGAAAGCATGTGCGTCGAAAGGAATGGCAGTCCCGACAACAGAATGCTTTTACATTCAGCGGCCTTTCAAACAAAATTAATAGTGCGCTCACAATCGCCGTGAAGAAACTGCAATAATGACTTGTTTTCTCGAGTTCGCGATCAGTAGTGATTTGAAGGTGATTAAAAACATTTGAAGGTAAACATGATTTTGATCAGCTCATTTTGTAGCAAAACCAAAAACGAGACATAAGAAATTGTATCTCACTTTTAATCTTTTATTTACCACACGAAAACAGTCGCCAAAGTGGCGACTAGACCCGAATTTTTGGTCGCCAAGAAAGAAGTTTTACTCCCATAGGCGACCGTACAAGTCATGTAGCTGTTGTAATTTCGAGTCCAGAGCTATAAAAACATCTTCACGGATGCTATCGAAACTGAGTCGCTAGGTCTCATAAGCCTTCCTGCTCTCAGTTATTCGTTGAACCGTTAGCCGTTAGGGACCATCCGTTAGCCGTTAGTTGAAAGCCGTTAGCTGTTAGTTGTAATCTGTTAGCTGTTAGCGGCTATCCGTTAGCCATTAATTGTAAGCCGTTAGCCGTTAGCTGTAAGCCGTTAGAAAGCTTTATCGGCCATTAGCCATCCGTTAGCTATCCGTTAGTTTTTGCCCGTTTAATGGATAAGTGCTAGTGTACGTTTTCCCGTGGAGGGTCACATATATATTAAACAATTAGATTATGAGCTCCAGATTTCTATTGATTGATAGTTTGCACCCTCGTCAACTATCACACATACAAATTGAGAGGGAATAATCTAATTGTCTTAGTATAAATATACTAGTCGTTCAAAACTTTGTCTTTTCTGGAACAGCCTCAACCATTAAACTATCTAAATCTTCTTCACAGACAATTCAAAAACCTTAAGAAGCAGCCGCCATTTTGTTAGCCAGGGCACACTGCTATGCTACTCACTATCTATCACAGAATAGATAGTGGGTAGCGTACCCAATCAGAGTGCGGCATTTGTGACAGAACGCTAGTAGACTTATACTAAATACTGTTAGACACATCCACTTCAAAATAATGCACTTATCAGCGGCAAAGGGGTTGACCCTAAGGAAAGGGACTTAAGGCAGCAAAGGGACTTCCTTATTATGGTCCCTGGAATATGACCTGAGTGTTAAGTAAACATTCCACTTCTTGGTCAAACACAAGAGAAATCACTCATTTTCATAAAAGGGTAACAGGAAAACCACCTTAAATAATTAATGAGCACTGACAGTAAATTTGGAGCAAAACTATTTACAACAAAATGAATATATGAATTCCATTTACTGAATTTAATGAAATCAGGCTTATTCAACATGAAATGCTACTCTACTCAAACTGGGATTACTTAAACAGAATAGAAAACGAAACAAAAGGTAAGCAAACGAAAACGAGCGCTTTCAAGTAGCTATAACATAAGCAAACTGGCTGTGCTTGTAAACTGAGAAATAAATACAAAGCATCCATACCGAGCAATGTAGACAGAGTGGCTTGACTTTAAAAGGGGACTTGCAAGGGAGGACAGCTTCTGAGCAACTTCCAGTGTGAAGGCCCACGTGCAACTAACTAAACTAAGCTGTAACTACTAATTTTCTTGGGGTTCTGGATGAGATCACATCCGGCGACTTCAAGGCATAGGAATTTGCAAGTAGACCACAGTTTGTCATGCCTAATTCCTAAATGCTGAGAGAGCAAGTGAGCTTTACTTCTATAGGCTCTAACTTATCCTAAAGGAAATAGACTACCCACAAAATCAGTTGTTATGCTCTGAAATAAACTGACTGTAGTAAAATGATACAGCATGTGGTTTGTGTGGGACTACATCACACAGTTCCTTTGTTCATTACTTGCATACTTTCTAACAAAAATAAAATGTTGACTTGGAGATAATCTAGTAATGTGAAAATGGTCACACACTCCCCTGCTTGAGGGTGTCGTCCTCTACAAACTCTACTACGCTTGCCTGCAGTCAACCGTTTGGATCTCCACAGTGGTGGGTCTGGTTCCGGTTCTGCAGCGTCGGGCACAGCAGGCTCCTCACTGCATCTTGGGTCAGCTACATCAAGGTCTTTTGCAAGGAACTCTGGAGCATTATTCACATTGTCAACAGGTCTCTCTGGAAGGGCAAAGGCGATTTCTTCGTCTGAATCCGTATCGTCTGCAATTTGGTGTTTCTTTTGGGTTGCTCTTGGGGGTTTAGCTGGTCGTGGTATCCGAGGTTCTCTGGGACAGATCTGCACAGCTGTAAGGTGGACTCTGCGTACATCACCGGACCCTTCAGCTCGTTCTACAGTGTAAACTGCTCCATCATCCTTGGGAAGGTCTGTTACTCTATATGGGGTGCTTAACCAGGTATCTTGGGTCTTGTTTCTACCTTGCACTCTGTTTCTAAGAAAGACTATCTGGCCAACTTCGTTTGGGACATCATGCAATCTCTTGTCATGATGGGCTTTCCTGGTCTGGGATGCTTGGTGGAGATTCTCCCTTTCTTTTTGGTAGGCATCTCTCAGGCAATTTTGGTGGGTGGTTAGCCAGTCATGGGTACTGCTGGGAGGGTCCTCGTCCTGCTTGTCGTTCTCCTTCTCCTCCAGTAGTATGTCAACTGATAGTCTTGGTTGCCTGCCAAACAAGAGATAGTATTGTGTGTACCCATTTGATGCATGTGGTGTTGCATTGTAAGCGTACAAGAGCTCTGGCAGGTGTTCTGGCCATCGCTTCGTCCCTTCACTGGGAAGGGTCCTTAGGAGATCATGCATTGAATGGTTGAACCTCTCACACTGAGCTTTCCCTTGTGCGTGCCATGGTGTAGTCCTTGACTTCTTAATTCCGTAGAGATGACAAAGCTCAAGGATCAGCTCGCTTTCGAAGTTTCTACTCTGTTCTAAATGGATGCGCTTTCAGATGACATAACATAGGAACCATTCTTTGACAAGTGCTTTAGTGGTTGTTGCTGCTTTCTGGTCTCTGGTAGGTACTGCATGGGTGAATTTAGTAAAGACGTCCGTCATTACCAGCACATTCTCACGTCCATCTGAGGCTGGCTCTAGGACTGTGAAATCCACTCCAAGGACTTCAAGTGGCTGGGACGTTGAGAGGCTTCCCGTAGGAGTCCTGATCCTGGGTTGTGGCATCTTAGCCAGTGTGCAACGTTCGCAATTCAGCATGTATTCTTGGCCAATAAAACCGAGTCCTGGTAAGCTGTACTGTTCGTTCGATTCCATGGTGTCCAAGACCATCGTGTAGACTACTGAGAACGTTCTCTCTAAGGACATGTGGGAGACCAAACTGTTTTATCTCGCCATGTGACTGGTCTTGGATTACTCTCCAAAGCAATCCATCCTCTCTCCTCATGTGGTCCCATTGTTTAAGCAAGGTGAAGGTTTCTTTGGGTAGGTTGCGCCTCTCTCCCAACGAAAGGCTCTGCTAAAGTCTGGGAATCCGAGAACTGGTGCTGTCGTGAGCCTCTCTGAGATTGTCAAAAGCGGTCTGACACTTTGTGCACCATCTGTCAGTGAATGATGAGGAGAGCCGCTTGTTTGTCTTGAGCTCGTGCAGACAGGAGTTCACCTGCTCGTAGAGTGGCCCAACTATCTTGGCAAATCCGGCAAATCCCAGAAATGAACGCAGCTCATTTACGGTAGTTGGGACTCTCCATTCTGCTACAGCAACTATCTTCTCAGGGTCTGGTGACACCCCATTGGCTGACAGTTCATGTCCAACATAGGTCACCTTCTTTCTCAGGAAGCAACACTTTGATGGCTTGAGCTTTAAACCATATTCCTTTAGGCGGGTGAGGACTCTGTCAAGCCTCTCCAAGTGTTCCTTAAACGCGGGGGCTCCGTATAAATAGGGTCCCCCCCTGTCCTATCAAATTTATATTAAAAGTTCAAACATGGCGGCCGTTCGGCGGTTAAAGAGGGAAGAACTAAACCTGTCTCTGTTGCTGTAAAAAGCAGACGTAACCCTTACAGAGTAAATAAATTTGAGAAAGATCTTAACTTCTCGCCTTATTCTTTATCTATATGCTCAAGAAGACGCGTATTTTACCGGAACGCTTCAAAAAAATTTGGCGGGCCGATCATGATATCGTTGAGATCGTCTTCCGCTCTTGCCTGCTTCCCCACTGGATGTTCCCTCACTTTCAAGCCTGGCTAGTTCTTTTGCTACTTATGATTGAATAGTACGAAACAAAGAAAATAAAAGAAGCTATGCGATTGGCTATATCGATGGCGCAAAGTTCGAATAATTTGGAGGGCTTTGGAGGTAAACACACGCGAAGAAAACATGTTGGGACGTGGCGAACCTTGCGCAAAAAAATCAAAGATCGAGCAACAACGGATCTATAATGAACGTAGGAAAGAAAAGCCACGCAAGCCCCAATTCAGCTTAAATTTTCAGTTTGATTTTGGGGAGAAAATAATTATGAAAGAGACCCAAGATCATTTCGTAAGGCTTCGCAATATGGCGGAAAACCTTCGAACTGGTCACACGAATGTAGATTTCCTGACAGCGTTACTTGATGCGTACGAGGGAAATGGATCTCGTAATGCACAAAGAAATCAAGAACTGTACTCAGTTTCTGCAAATGACCAAACAGAAGAAAAGGCGATCGACTGTCAGGGCAGGCCTTGCGAAGAAGCTCCTTCTTGCAGACAGCTCTTGTCTCCTGCGGATGTGAACGAGAGTTTCTTCGTTTGTGGACAGGACAGTTTAGTCGTCCTTCTACAGGAGACTGCCCGAGGCTGTCCATGTGGCTCGCCATTCTTTTTCGACGGGGACAACAGTGTGAAAAACATGGATGGTCATGTCCTACGTTTGGAATTTTTTTGCAAGAACGGCCACAAAATAAAGTGGGCAAGTTCGTCAATTCTTGGCAACA
This sequence comes from Ricordea florida, assembly GCA_949710005.1. NCBI lineage: Eukaryota > Metazoa > Cnidaria > Anthozoa > Corallimorpharia > Ricordeidae > Ricordea > Ricordea florida. The sequence continues at coordinate 10,439,198 of OX453283.1, forward strand.
AGTACACTGCCAACTGCAGGTAAGAGATTTTTATATTCTCCCCCAAACAGCAGATATACATGGCAGACATATATAATATCATATCTTTTCAAAAAAATAATATCTCGTTTTTGAAGCAGCTGTCATGGTTAGTGAAACACCTGCAGGCCTGAAAGTGCAAAATTCCCATTACAATGCACTGGAAAATTATATCCAGTAATCCAGCCAGTCTGAAACTGCATTGTATATATGGGTTGTGATTTAGTACAATATATGAGTTGTGTTTAGTTGGAGATGCCGAGCTTTGGAACATAATTTTCTCAGATACCAATAAAACAGAAAACAACAACAACAACAGAAAAGCTGGTTGGCAACTTGTACCAATGATAAATCTGGGTGCTCAGACCTGCAACTGTGCTTGGTAGCTGGTCTTAAATTTTCTTACAAGTTCATCTCATTTTGACCAGAGAGATATAATAGTAATAGAACTTTCCCTGTGTTTTTAGAATAATACATGGGTTTACAAGCACAGGGATGTTGGAGAGCCAGTACCAGGGATTTGCAGAGGCTGCAAAACTGGGCAGTGCTGGGGACAAGTATATTGATTATGGTAAGCTCACTCTATTTAAATAATATTCTCCAAAGGCAAAGTAAATATTGCTGATCATTATACGGAGATGAAGTCCATCGCCCATCAGGAATATTATAATATCTGTGCTAAGTTTGTGTGTTTATTGTTAATTTTAAAATAATCTAGTTTAATTCTTTGTGAAGCTTGTCCTTTACTGAGATAAATTTATATGGCAAATCATGTTCTGCAGTGTATGGCACCATGGGCTACATGCAGGCAGTGAATTTATCTGCAGAGGCTTCCATGACTGACAGCATTGGTAATTTAAAGGACTCCACCTCATATGTGGAAAGACAAGGAGCGGTAAGATCAAATAACTTACAGGTTTGAATATGGCCCTCCCAGTTACAATATATCATTTCAATGATGACCAGAGCAACAATTACAAACCAGTGGGAAAAAACTAAGAATTAATTGCATCAACTTGTCACCCTCAGATATCACAACACCTTCATGTAGATATATATTTGAATAGTTGCTGGAAAATAACAGGAAATAACTCCAAAGTCTACATTCTATTTCTTTATTGTTCTTTACAGACTGTCATAACTGATTGCCGTCATGACTCGACAGCCAATGCCTACCATTCAACAGTTGCAATGATTTCATATGAGTACGTATACACTATCTTGCGCCCATGCAAAAATGACATTTAATAACCATGTATATAAAATAAATACTTTATGAGTCACTTCACCAGTTTCACATATTTCATTCCGGTTCTCTTTTGAGCAGGACTCAGTATGTGGTAGCCGTTCAGACTGTTACAAAGGCAGAATTCCGTAGTCCCCAGACACATGAGTTTGAAGCCATGAAGAAAATTATTCCTGCTGTTCAAGCAAAAGGTACTGTGTGGTACCATATGCAAATGCTGTAACTGGTGAAATTCTGTGATGCATACCATTACATGGTACATAACATCCACTGTGCCAAACATTTTTATTTTAGGGCTTGCAGTAGTTGAAGTTGCCCATGACTTTGTACCTAAAATAAAGAACTGGCTCCTGCAGCAAAACATCCAGAATTCGTTTGACACTTGGCATGGTAAAAAAGCATTTTGTACCACTATTAATATTGTTATCACTATTAATAACATAATTATTGATATGACAGTATTATTTATAAATACTAATTATATCCATTGAACATTGTATGTTTATTCCATCTGCACAGTGAGAGTAAATGACATTACTCAGGTATGCACTTTATATAATGATAACAATAATTATTCCTTTTCTTTTATTTCTAGGAACAAAGGGAGTTGCAAAGGCTATGAAGGAAATTAGCAGTGGGGCACAGAAATGGGAGGGCCAAAAGTGGTTTAGCGAACTGTCGGACAAGCGTAAGTCTTTCTTAAATTTAGTTTTCATGGTACTAATTCACGAAATGCTACTTCTGTCATCATAGAATTTCACTACTATGGCCATGAGATAATGGTGGGTAAGTGTCATTCTGCAAATTTCTAAAAACTGTGTGGTTATTTCTTTACAGAGGCCAGCGTCAAACGACATTTTTATTACTCCATGAAAAACTGCAATAGTCCAGATGATTTGAGGAGGAGATTACTCACAGTTGTTGATCATTATCAGGTACAGAAAATCTTGATAAAAAATGTTTGTTAAAGCTACTATGCTTGTTTTCTATTGAAAGTATACAGGCTGCAATTTACATCAATCCAGTGATGAGGTTTCTTCATTGTAGGGCAATCACAACAGCTGTGACCGTGAATCCAAATGTAAGAACCCTGGATACCACTGCAGCAAAGTTAAACTGACTAACCCAGGGGCAATATCTGCACTGAAGAAATTTATTTTGGACTCTAAAGTGTACAAGCTTGCTGAGGACTATTATCTGGTAAGGTATTGGTCACTTCATAAACGGGCTTGCTGGTAAGCATAATAAATTATTCTTACCAGCCAATAATTTATTTAGTAATTTAAATGTTTAAGTCAATTATTGACTCGGAGTTTGCCACAGTATTAATTATTTGTAACTGAGTACAACACAAGTTTGGGATGTGCTTTCCAAGTGTCGATAACCATCAAATTACAGCCAATGCTACAACATGCTGGTAATATATAATTTAATTTGCAGTGTCGCGATACCTACTGGGTGGAATTGTTCAATAATGTGATTCTGATATATTGCCCAAAGAGAATTCACTTTGCTGACCGGACCTTTGACATGCGCATCTCTTTGGCAGTACTTGACTGGGTAAGTATGAAGCAAATTGTACCACCTTGTTCTGGCATGCCTATTTTGAAGGGGCCGGGATACCTTCAGGCCTGATGGATTACGGCCAAGTAAAGCATAGGGGCAGGTTGGGTATGGGCGAGAGGGGCTGCCGAGAGGTAGAAGGTTGGAGGCCACTAGGCCATTACTGCATATCTAATATCAGTAGCAGACTGTATATTGAGGTTCAAAGAATTCAATGACAAAAAAAGTTTTGAGTTAATACACCAGGACACTGTTCCTATAATCCCATGGCCCAATTTTTCGTCATTAATTTCAGTATAACATATAGTTATACTAGTGTTATTATTATGGATTTTTGTGATTGCAGAATGAAAATGTCAACAGAGAAGCGACATCTGTCAGTTTACTCCAAGATGTGCGTCGTCCAAATCGTAGAACAGGCCACAGGAATCTGCTGCCCAAAACTTTCAACTTCAGGGAGCTTATTTGGACCACATTTTTCCAGTCAAACTATTAACTTGGAGGAATATGTGCAGAAAACACTCAAGCAATATAAAAAAAGGTTCCTTTAGGAGCCACCAACCTGTACACTCCACACTGTACAGATCACAAACCAAACGGCTCCCTTAGGAGCCACCACATTAACTAAAAGTCATGATCAACAATGTTCCAAGCAATACCCAATTGCCAGATTGAAGGGTCGGGGGGGGGGGGCCCTCAAAATTTTTAGGTTATGGTTGTAGTTCAGGGATATCAAAATTGAGTGTCCCAACAACCACCCCCCCCCCCCAACCCACACAGACTGGCATTGAATTTCTAGATGAAACGGCAAAATCAGTACTTTCATGCAAATCCCACATCTGAAGGATTAGTCACGTCAATGGTTTGTATTTGTATTTGCAATTGTATCTCCTGTTACATGTCTACAGATACTGTAAAATCCTGATACCCCTCCCCCCCCCCCTAACGAGCCTTCCCGCAAAAAAATTCCCCCCAAATCTTTGATGCAAAAATCCTTCCAATAATACGGCCTCCTGTTAGTGGTAGATGTTTTCTAGGCTGTTTTTGTAGGTGTTTAGACTGTTTTTATGGTCAAGCCCAATCCTGGCCATTTTGAAATGCAAAATTTCTTCCAATAATAAGCCCCTCCGAAAATAAGCTCCCCCCAGCAATAAATCGAGCAAAATAGCCTTTTGAACAAATCTAAGCCCAGGGCTTATTATCATAATTTTATGGTATGTTGTGGTTCAATTTGGCCCTTGGTTCCATTTTTTTTCTGTAGTTTTGTGTTTGGAAATACATGATAATGAGTATAAAACAAAGGGAAAATTGAACTAAGGTAAAAATATGAACCACAACATATAAACCAGTGTTTGTTTTTGCCACTTTGCAGAATGAAGCAACATCAGTCAGTACTAAATGCCAGGATAAATGCTGATCAAACCACAGAAGGACAGAAGAAATTCAGAGGACCACCAAGCCATGTTGAAAATGGGCTGTTTCCTGCATTGCCTTCTATGGAACAAATCCTGTCGGGTCAAACTTGGAATGTTTGGCATTGCACCCGACAGGTTACAACACCAATGGCTCCTTTAGGAGCCACCAAGACAAACAAAAGTCCTGACCAACAGTGTATATCACCAAAACCCAATCCCTGAATTCAAACTCAGGTGTTTAATGCTTTGGTGTGTTGTTTCAAATGACCACATGAAGTGATCATTGAATCAGTATTTGCACTTTACTTGCATTTGTACTTTACTCTTTAGAAGTTCTTTATAGTGTGACTACCATACCAGGCCACCCACAAACAATGAAAAGCAATCACAGCAAAAAGCAGAAATTGAAAATACTTTGGCATCTTACTTCCAAATTGTGATGCACTGATCATACTAACTGCAATATTACGAAAAATGATTTTTTTTAATGGTCCAATGCTATGTGATTGGAATCTTCACATATATGCAGATGCCGATTACAGTCACACTATAACACTGCTCACACTGTAATAACAATATCCACCCGACCACATTCCAAGCGCCACAAAGCATCAATCAAAATTAATATGTCAATGGGAGCCAGGATGAAATTGCTACAAATGGAAGCATCAAAAGGGAACAGTGAAGGGACATTACTATTTATCTTTTAAATCAGCTGACTTACTTGCCCAACTGACCACTGCGAGAAAATAAACAAATGAATATATGGGTCCCTGTGACAGAGGTAGTGATTAAAGGATAGGGATTTGGATTCCAGATCAGAGATTTCAAAACATAGCTGCACTTATTGCTTGAATTTACAAAAACAAGAGCACCAAAGTGGAATTACCTGTCACTAAAATAATGCTCTGTTACACTGGGCTCTAAGCAATTGATCCACCTTTTGAGATAGTTGCTTAAAGAAAGCTTCATACCGTAAAATTCCGCAAATAAGCCTGAGGGTTGATATTTTTTCCAAAGGGCCTTTTGAGGGGCTTATTATAAATTTGTAAAATTAGCATTTTGTGTTGGAGCTGTTTATCACAGGAGGCTTTTTGCATTTTGGGGGCTTATAGTCTGAAGGGCTAAAATGCGCAGGGGCTTACAGTGTTTGGAATTTTGTACATGAAGGGGCTTATTTCTGGAATTTTGTATCACATCAAAAAATTTTTATGCACGTTTGTGCCCCATGTATGGTACACCCGGTGGATTTGGGTACCGCTTCCTTGTGTCATCAAGGACACACTGGGGCATGAGCTCCCGCAGTTCGACCTCACTGAGGCCAGCCGAGGTCTTGCGGTGAATATACAGCTCATGCTGCCACAAACCCCTATCCTTTAAACTTTTCCAAAACCGCTTGTAATTTTTGTGGCGCTTGGAATGATTGGTGATGTCAGGGGCACAAGATCCCTGAATTCGAGTAACTTCACTGACTGTGATGCATGGCCCCATTAGGCAATGCTGACAAGGAGGATGTGCTGCAAGTCCACCCAGGACACTGTCAGCCCAAGCATCCCCCTCCTGTCCTTGAGGTGTTGGGACAGGAGCAGGTGCTTCTTGGACTGCAGGCTGGGAAGCTGGGGCTGCAGGTTCCACTTGCCTTGGTACAGCTCCTAAAATACAAGAACAATCCAAACCACGTTCAGAAAGAATAAAGTTTTATATATAACATCAGACAACAGCATCATTGTTTACATATTTGCAACATTTAGAGAACAGCACAGAAAACATGCCACAAATAGATACCACCAACAGAAAGAATCCTACCCAAATTCCTAGCGTACAACTGTTACTTTTTTCCTAACAATGAATTGTCACCGAGTTACATAGACATATTGAACAAAACAAATATCACGATGGCATTATAATAAGGCCAACTGAAACAAGAAATGAACAATGCCATATTTCTGTAAAATACCTAAGTTAGGACATTGGTCTCGGTTTCCTTTCGTATCCCAACGCACCCTATTTCACTTTTTAGGATACACAGTTTCTTTACAAACTTTCGCATCAAACACTGAGGTAACTGCGACATTTGTGCAATGAAACGTTGTATAGTAAATAGGCAAAAGTTACATTACGAAATAATCTCAAGCAGAATATGTAATATCCAAGACAAAATCGTTGTTTTGTTCAGAGCTTATTTGCATCATAATAGTCCTGATGCTGAGCATTAGTGCATACTGTACAGCAAATAAGAGTTGCTATAAATTTCCATTTACAATTATTTTCTTTGAAGAGCTCACCTGAACGCGAACGATCGCCAACGCGTCTATGGCTGATATAATTCCAATCGCTAGGTAGTCGCGCTGACATAACTGCCTCCACTCGCCTTGCTTCGCTCTGTGGGACTTCCATGGTAACCTAACATTTGAAGTTCCACCGTTTCATTTTCAGCGACGGAAGAGTTTGGGAAACGATATACAACAAGTATACTTACCTGAAAACGAATCATTTCAGTTCTGGGAAGATATTTGTCGAATAGTTTCTATGTGTAAACGCGAACTATTTGTTGATCGATTGTGGAACCCGTTGATCGAGGATCGAACTGTTCTTCGCGTGTGTTACACGTAATCCCCGCGCTTTAGTTGTGCAATAGTCAAACAAGGACCAATGAAAACAGCTTTTCTATACGTATTCTTTATTTTGAAGAATGGTAAAGTACAATATATCGAGTACTCCCACATTGTTCTCGCGACACGCGGGAGAATTCAAAATGTCGTCTGCCATGTTTGTGGGTTAATCGTCAACTAATAAAAATCTTCCTAAGGAAGATTTCCTTTTATAGTGACCCCCCGCGTTTAAGGGTTTGTGCAAATATGATTATATCATCCAAATATACCTACAGGATCTGGAAAATCATTTCTTTCAGGCACCATTGCATCAACCTCTGGAAGGTGGCTGGTTAGTCAGTCCAAAAGGCATGCGATTATACTCATAGAGACCAAATGGTTTGATAAAAGCAGTCTTTGGGCGGTCAACATCATCCATTGCCACTTGGTTGAATCTGCTTGCAAGGTCAAGTGTGCTGAACCATTTAGCGTTTCCAACTGCGTCAAGGCTCTCTTCGATTCATGGGAGTGGGAAGGCGTCCTTCACAGTCTTGGCATTGAGCTTGCACTAATCAATGCACAGCCTCAGGGACCCGTCCGTCTTTCTGACTATGATGACCGGTGATGCATAGGGACTGTGGCTTTCTTAATGATATCCTCTTCCAGCAGTTTCTGGATGTGGTCCTTGACCTCTTGGTACTGCGTCGGTGGAATTCTTCTGAAAAGTTGGGAGACTGGGATGTCATTAGTGGTGGGGATTGTGTGCTTGTATGTCTCTGGGTATCCGAGCGCTTCACCATCCTGACAAACACATCCTTGTGCTTAAGGAGACATGTCAACTCTTTTTCATCTGGGGAACAATCGGCACCTGTTGGGTCTACGGGGCACTTGCTAGGTGTAGCAGACTTTGTTTTCCCGCTGCTGCTTTGGAGAGTCACCTCTGCCTCATTGACAGAGATTTTTGATATCTCCACCTTTCTGGCGGGATTGTAGACATGCTCAGCCGCCCGGAATACACCAATGCGAGTTCTTGGCTTCAACCAAAGATCTTCATCCTTCAGATTGACAACTCTTACAAACATCTGGCCAGAGGTTGGCTTGACCACTGTATTGACAAGTACAACTCCTCCGGGCAAAGAGCCAGCGGTTGCCTCCTCGAGAGCTGTGACCTCTTTGTCTTGGCCTGTCCTCCACCCTGTCACAGCGACCATGGCAACAGACCTTGCTGGGATGTGAACTGCTTGTTTACCAGCCACTTTGGCAAACCCATGTGCTGTTGTTGACTGTGTCCGGCCACTTACTTGTAGAATGTCAACCCAGGCCGATGGGACTTCTTAGAGATCCGTTCTTTCCTTGGTCAGCTGTCTCACCTGTCCTATTACATTCATCCCCAGTAGTCCAGGCCCTTCTTTTTTGTGTTGCCTTGTTACTGGGTCATCGGAGTCTCTTACAACCAGGATTCTCCTTCTTGGGATAGTGGATCCCAAGGCTTCGACGTCCAGCTCGAAGTATCCAACATATGGGATGTTTAATCCACTCACTGCTGTTAATGTCAACCATCCACTTGTAGATAAAAGAGTCTTACCTTTGGGGCGGTAGTTTTGATTGAAGCAACTTTCGGTGATCGTTGATACTTCGGAACCAGAGTCTAGGAGAGATGGTACAGAGACCCCACAAAGCTTAACTCTTGCTGTCAGGCACTTCCCCACAGCTCTTCGGTATACCTCGTCTCGGCTAGGTACATCTACTTCTACGTCAGTTGAGCCAGTGTTGTCCCCTCCTGCCACCAGGCTCAGGGAGGCAGGGGGTGCCAGTTTGATGGACGGGACTTTGGTGCTGTCTTATCTGGTGGCTTAGAGCAACAATGGCCGGCCATGTGTCCAGACTTACCACAGCTAAAGCAGTTTCCATGAAAACTGGCGGCTTTGTTGTGTGCTTTGTCAATTACTTAATACTTTAAATTGTCAGGTGAGATTTGAACAGAGAGCCTGAGTTAATATTCATTCATGAATGGTTAGTTCCTCAGCACCCATGAGTTTCAATATAAATTGAACATCTTGCAAGATAATATAATCATTTATTCCCTAAGGTCAAAAATAATATAATTTTTTCCTTTGTAGAACTGCTACTTGACTTGTATCAATAGCACAAGAGAAATTAATTCATGATCAAATCAATTCAATATCAATCAGTTCTAGAAAAATCATAATACCAACCTGTTTCAACACATTCTACAGCCACTCGGAAGCATAACCTGAGGAACATCATTTTCTCAGCAAAAAAATGCTGAAGCATCTGTCCAACTGTAAGATTTACAAGAAACGGGACTGATCTCAGTTCTTCCTGACTGAAAATATGATCACTTACAAAAAGGAATGATCAAAATAAGACAAGAAACTGATCCTCAATGTAGGGAATGTATCTATAAAAAGCATATCAATTTCTGTACCCTTTATAGGAAAAATGCCTTACACTAAAATATTTCATGCTTGTAGGAAATTTGAACTTACTTGAAGATACATATCCATGCCTATCATGAGAAGTAGCTCTCAAGAACAGCTGTCTCTGAAGAGAATGTGCTGCCTCAAAGCCTTGGTTCGAATAGTCCTTCAGACTCAGGAAATTCCTCAGAAACATGCTTGCATGTTGAATGGTGATATGGCCATAATCTCCTGTACCAAGGTGATTGCCAAAGATTTCTCTAAGGAGGAATCCCCATTCCTTGCACTGCAAACAATACATAATATTATTGGTTATGTATTAATACTGGCTCAGTTGTTTAAATTATTTCTTTGATTCTTGCATCTTTTTAAAAATAACATACCTGGATGTCAAAAACGTCTATTAAGTGCTGTTCATCTTCCTTAAAGACACGATTCCTTATAACTTCAGCAATTTCTTTCCAGCCAGTAAAAACCTATAAGGGAAGTATGGTGTATTAAAGTGAAGAACAGCTCCCAGGATAACCTGTCGGCCGACTGTCGGCTGTTATGGTCTCCCTGTTTGGTCGTTTGCATGTGCGCGCGCAGGTCACGCACGTGACATTTATAGTATGACAGATTTCAGTCACGCTTGTAAGTCCCATTACAACTTCACGTCGATTTAAGTGTGAACCTCGAAAATCGAGGTCGTTAAGTATTCATATATTCAAGCTATTGTTCTTGCTCATTAATCATTCATAACTATTAATTGCCGAAGATGCGGCTCGTTTCCGAAGAGCGCAAACCCTTTGATGTAGGTGAGATATATTTCTTTTGTTTAAATGGAAGGTGCTGAAACCTCTGGGACAACAGAGGAAGTGGCTGCTTGACTGAGTTTAGGGTTAGGTAACTCGCATTTCTGTAACATGATAAGCGTGTCATCTCAAGGGAATGAAGCTCAGACCGACCGATGTTCATTTGAAAGAATATTCACAACCCCGCTCGCTAGCTCAAGTATCTTTTGACACACACTCAATGCAAGATAAATAAACAAAGACAAATTGTCTATCTCGAAACTTGGGTTGTCTTTTTTTTCTCTGGTAATGGGCTTTTTGATATTTTACATCAGTTAATTTTCCCCTTGTGTTTCAAGACGAAATCCCGCGCCGGTTTGCGCTTAAAATTGTTTGCATGTATCGAAAATCTCGAATCAAAGGTCTTGAATTGGCGAAACTCATCTCGTCAAGACCTCTGATCTTTCTCTTTTAAGTGACGGATAACATTTAAGACATTTAAAAAGCCGCACGCGTCAAATGTAACTTCTCTTGTCCCTGTTCTCTCCGGTTCTGCTCGCAATTTCGAAGTATGCCGTATCCGCTTTAACCTTTATTTTAAATCACAATTAAGCTTTAAGTGGGCACTTTAATGAGACAAAAGGCAAAAGAGTTTCGGCTAATAAACAGCAATGAAAAGCAACAAACAAATTATTACGATTTATGAGCATGCGCTTATCTCGGAATGATCTCAAGCAATCTCGAATCGAATGCGTGATATGTAAACACGGTGAGCCTAATTCCAATAATATTCTTCAAGCTGTAGATAATTTTCTAAAGAACTCAGGACGCTTAGAGTTCACAATAACATCACAAATCCAAGTCTTGCATGATCCGTTTAAGAGGAAAGTTAAATTTATCAACACACTTCTTCATTTACGGATCCTTGAAAAGCTGTCAAACCGCCCTTCTTTCAAAAAATATTAAAAGCGACATTTTTGGGAAGGAATTTAATTCATTCAATGATCTCTCCATAGATGAATTAGTCCTAAATCCATCCTACGCGTCCCCTGGGATGTCTAAGCTAAAAGTTTCCTTTGCAGTTCGAAACCGCCAATACACGAATAAATAACGCATTAGTCGAATTTCGGCTTACAGTAACCAAAAATCCTCATTCAAGATCTCGTTTTGTAGCTCTCAAAATGCTCTATCTTCATAAATACAAATCAAACTTCAAAACATTTCACGAAAAACTCAAATGCATGAGATGCCCGCGGACATTCCTTGGCGTTCACTCACACGTCAAGAACAAAAGGATACGCTCACAAGTTCCGGCACTCTAAGTCGCTTTAATTGCGCTATTGTTCCATTCCTTTGAAGTCATTTTAGGTCTTCATGCAAGAGATCTCGCCTTTTCCCAAACGAATAAAACCGAACTTATTCAACACACTTCGGTGACTCAACGGTGGCTTCCGAAGTGAATGCCCAAAGGAATAAAGCGAGCCCACAAGGTAAAAATGCCAGCAGTTTCAACCATTTCTGAATGACACACTTAAATCGACGTGAAGTTGTAATGACCATCTTGGATGTGAACCCGTACCAAATACATGACAATTTTGGCGACGAGGATGGGATTTATGGAGTTTTATTTGCGGTAGAATGGTAAAATCCTATCGCTACTACGTCGAACTGGAGTGACGATGTCAAACAACGGAGACGAAGCGCAAAGACTCGCTCGCAATATAGGCAAGGTTCAGAATTTTGTCGCGGGAACCGACTTTGAAGCTTACGCTGAACAACTGGAGTTCTTTTTCGTCGCAAATGCTGTTACTGATGCAAAACAGAAAAAGGCAGTCCTACTGACGAATCTTCCGAGTGATATCTACCAGTTGGCGAAAGATTTGGTTGCCCCAGCTCTATTGAGGGAAGATTCTGTTACGTACGAAGGGGTGGTCCAGCGACTACAAAAGCAGCTTAAACCGCAAAAATCCGCTTTGGTCGCAAGATACAAGTTTGACAATAGAGCACGAAACGTCAGTGAAACGGTGAGTGAGTATGTTGCGGTCTCAAAACATTTAGCCATGGAGTGTAAGTTTAATGAGGCCATGCGATTGGAGCGACTGAGGGACCGGCTGGTGTCCGGAATTCGCGACAAAAGAATGATGTCTAAACTCCTAAAACTGAATCTCGAGGAACTTACATTTGATATTGCCGTTGCCAAATGTATTGCTATTGAGCAGTCTTATAAAGATGTTGAAGCTATGCAAGGGGGTAAAGAGCCAAACCCTGTGAATAAGCTATACAAGGCAAGACCAAGTGAGCAGGGTAGTCCCTTAGTTAAGCCGAGAAGGGAACAGAGAGAAGCCAAAGCACTTGTGCTGAAGTGTTACCGCTGCCATGGAAACCATGATCAGAAGAGCTGTCCCTTCAAGAAACAAGTGTCATTATTGCAAGAAAACAGGACACATTCAGAGAGCTTGTAAGAAACGAAGTAAAGCAGCTGTAGATCACCTGGGTAGTGATAACAGTGAGTCTGGTGACGAATGCCCCAGTAGTGATGATGATGATTTCCTAGCCAGTTTGGAAGTAAATTCCATCGGGAATAAGGCTTATGTGATCTGGGTTACCCCTGTTGTTGATGGGAAACCTCTCAAAATGGAGCTAGACACGGGATCTGCGGTTTCTGTCATCCCTTACAAACAGTTCAAGGAACTTTTTAGCCGTAAGAAATTGCAAAAAAGTGAGATAACACTTAAGACCTACACTGGGGAAAAGATTACGCCCAAAGGAAAAATCAACTGCAGTGTTGAGTACAAGGGCCAAACTAAGCAGCTTCATGTCCAAGTTATTGAGACACCAGGACCAGCTTTATTTGGGCATGATTGGCTATCTGAGATTAAGTTGGACTGGGGCGAGATTAAAGCTCTCAAGTTGGGCCGGGATAAGGTTGAGGTGGCTCAAGATAAGGTAGACAAGCTAATTGCCAAGTATAAATCTGTGTTTGCCAATGAACTAGGCAACCTTAAAGGACAAAAGGCAGATCTTAAGGTGGAAGAGAATTGCCAACCACGGTTCTTTAAGCCTCGACCAGTACCATATGCATTGCGACCCAAGGTAGAGGCAGAGCTTTCACGTGTTGAAAAGAAGGGTATCATCAGCAAGGTAGGCTACAGTGAGTGGGCAAGTCCTATTGTGCCTGTTGTTAAGCACAATGGCTCAGTACGTGTGTGTGGAGATTTTAAGGTCTCTGTCAACCCAGTTTTGATTGCAGAACAGTATCCCCTACCACGTATAGAGGATATCTTTGCCAATTTAGCTGGAGGGAAGCATTTCAGTAAGTTAGATCTGCGTCAAGCATACCATGAAATGGAGGTTACCCAGGAGTCAAAGAAATATTTGACCATCAACACGCACAAGGGTCTATTCCAATATAATCGGCTAGTTTTTGGGGTGACCTCAAGCCCTGCAATCTGGCAACGTTCAATGGACCAGGTATTCCAAGGAATTCCTGGAATACAATGCATTTTGGATGACATGATCATTTCTGGGAAGACAGATGAAGAACACCTTGAAAATCTAGAAAAAGTAGTGAAGCACTTACAAGATACTGGCCTTAGAGCAAACCGAGAGAAGTGCGAGTTCTTCAAAGAGAGAGTTGAGTTTTGTGGGCATGTGATTACTAGTGAAGGCCTGCACAAGACCCAAGAGAAAGTTAATGCAGTAGTTGATGCACCAAGGCCCGAGAATGTGTCACAACTCCGCTCATTCCTTGGACTTGTCAATTACTACAACAAGTTTCTGCCGAATGCAGCCACAGTTCTCCACCCACTGCACCAGCTGCTTGAGCAGAATAACAGATGGCAGTGGACACCACAGTGTGAGCATGCTTTTAAGGAGGCTAAACGCTTAATAACATCCGAGCTGGTTTTAACTCACTACAACCCAGCTTTGCAGGTTAAGCTGGCATGTGATGCCTCGCCCACAGGAATAGGAGCAGTGCTTTCACATGTCATGCCGGATGGAACTGAAAGACCAATTGCCTTTGCATCCAGGTCCCTCACAAAGACCGAACGGAAGTATGCACAGATTGACAAGGAGGCATTATCGATCGTGTGGGGGGTCAAGAAATTTCATGTCTACCTCTATGGGCGGCGCTTCACGCTCATCACTGATCACAAGCCACTGGAATCCATTTTTCATCCTGAGAAGGGAGTACCTGCTATGACTGCAGCAAGGCTCCAGTGGTACGCACTGTTCCTAGCTGGATTTGAGTATGACATTGATTACAGGAACACTAAGAAACATTGCAATGCAGATGGGTTGTCAAGACTTCCACTACAGCAGTGTGAAAAGGGGGAGTTGGATGTTGATTCAGCGGAGGTGTTTCATGCAATGCAGCTTAATGTGCTACCTGTATCCAGTGAAACTGTTGCCAAGGAGACCCAACGTGACCCCATTTTAGCCAGAGTTTATGATTCTATGGTGAAGGGGTGGTCAGTACGTGTAGAGGGAAATGCGGGATACTATGAACGCCATAATGAACTTACAGTCCACCGGGGCTGTATCCTTTGGGGGATGCGAGTAGTCATTCCCAGCAAGCTGCAAAAGAGGGTGCTAGATGAGTTGCACGACAGTCATTTAGGAATAGTTAAGATGAAGGCTTTAGCAAGAAGTTATGTATGGTGGCCGATCAACCATGAACTGGAGGAAGTCGCCAGGAAGTGCAGTGGATGTCAGCAGAACCAGAAGATGCCAAGCAAGGTACCCTTACACCCCTGGGCATGGGCCATTTCGCCTTGGCAACGCATCCATATTGATTATGCTGGCCCATTCCAGGATTCCATGTTAGTGGTTGTTGATGCACATAGCAAGTGGCCAGAAGTCATCCCAATGAAGTCAACTAACTCCTCCAAGACCATTGAAGTTCTTAGAAACCTGTTTGCAAGATTTGGAATTCCTGAGCAGTTGGTTAGTGATAATGGCCCTCAATTTGTGTCTGAGGAATTCCAGGCATTTGCCAAATGCAATGGTATAAAGCACATTACTTCTGCACCATATCATCCAGCCACCAATGGTCTTGCTGAGAGAACAGTGCAGACCATTAAGCAAGCTTTGCGCTCCATGAAAGGGAGTTATAAGCCAGTGGAGGAGAAGTTAGCAAAGTTCCTTATTGCCGACAGGAACACTCCTCATTCGTCGACAGGAGAGAGTCCTGCACAGCTGATGCTAGGCAGACCATTACGTACTCGTTTGGACCTACTGAAGCCGAACCGGAACCAGAAGATGGTGAAAAAGCAACATGAGCAGAGCATGCAATCTGCGAGTGCTAAAGGTCAACCAACCCGGGAACTGGAGGTGGGAGACAAAGTGATGACACGAGACTACCGGGGAGATCTGAAGTGGCGTGCTGGACGTGTTGTTGAGAAAACGGGACCATTGATGTACAAGGTTCAAGTGGCACCAGATTTAATCTGGCGCAGACACCTTGATCAGCTAGTTTCTACTGGAGTACAACCAAATTGGGAAGGTGTCTGTGAGACACCCAGCCAAAGTCCAGATCCCATTCCAGACAGCATACAAGTATACCAACCAGATGTTCCTGCTACAACTGGCACAGCTCCGCCGGTACCAGTGACTAGCTCACAAGAACAAACTGCCACTCCCGAACCTGCAAGTGAGACTCCTACAAAGACACCACCACCCGGAGTAGATCTGCCAGTAATGAGTGACCGGCGATACCCCCAGAGAGAGCGGAGAGCCCCACAGAGACTAGATCTATGAACTGTTGTAACTGTTGTTAAAGTGCTACTGAAAACTTGTTAGCTTGTATACTGTTGTGTTGAAGTTAGGACACCGTACAATTTCTTCTTCAATATTGTCATTTTATTACCTCATGTTTTTGTTGGGAGGAGATGTTATGGTCTCCCTGTTTGGTCGTTTGCATGTGCGCGCGCAGGTCACGCACGTGACATTCATAGTATGACAGATTTCAGTCACGCTTGTAAGTCCACCATCTTGGATGTGAACCCGTACCAAATACATGACATCGGCCAACTGTCGGGCCACAGAATTTGTGCACATGAACGTTAACTCATTGACCGACTGTTGGCCGACAGTTGGTAACATGTCGGTGATCTGTCATGGTAGGCTGTTGGTAAGCTGTCGGTAAGTTGTCGGTAGAATTTATCGTAAATAAATGTGTATTCAAAGTTTTCAGCAAATAAGACTTGGATCCAAAATTAACTCAGGAATGCTACTTTTTCTCGGAACAATCACTTTCGATTTGGTTAGTGGAACATTTCGAAAATTTATTATTTACACATACATGACATACACAAAAGGTTCGCAGTGCATTATAGGGCGATACAAACTTCATAGCATTATTTACATATTACAACTTATAATTGGCCTCAAAAATAGTGGTTTCTCACTGTAATAAATACTCCAATGGAAATTGCAACACGTGTAGAGATTTTTCAAGTTTGTGGGATCAGTTTTAGAGACTTCATTCGGTGAGATTATAACAATGTGTAGTTTCCATAGTCTTAAGTCAGTTATTTTGGCTTAATTTGATCGCGGACAACATTTACCAAGTTATATCTGTTGAAGCCCAGATATAACAATTTCACCACCGTAAGGTATCTGTCGGCCAATTGTCAGTGACCTGTTGGTAGACTGTCGGTAATGTATCGGCCAACAGTTGGCCGACAGTCGGCCGACAGGTTATTCTGAGAGCTATTCTTCACTAATATATAGAAGGTATAATAATATAATTTATTTCAAAATGCTGCTATTCAAATGGTTAACACTTCATCAGGTAAATTTGCTTCTGATAATTGGAATTTGGATCCAGAATGGCTCTGTGATATTAAAAGGAGCACTTTAAAGCACTGAATACATTTAAAGCATATTACCTTTGACAGAAAATGGAACACCAGTCTGGCAGCATACTCAGCAAGCTGTGAACAACTGCTGTCAGCATTTGCCTTTGCCTTTTTCTTCTTATTCTTTCCTCTTGTTGGTTGGCTGTTTAAATCTGCATGAATTTCTTCATACTTTTGCTCAATCTCACTTAGTTTGCTTCTCCAAATGTCAAGTCTGGATTGAACTTCCTTTCCAACTTCTAGAATTAAACATAATTCTTGTTCAACCCCACCAAAATTATTATTTCTAAAGGATTTCATTTAAAATAATACAGTGCCAAGGAAATTAATAACCTCCTGTCATTAAAAAGACAGGTCATGCTCAGCAGCACAGTTTACAGCTGATATACCACTGGAGATCCTGCAAGCATGTAACACAACCACCTTGACAAACCTCCTTGAACAAAACTTTCTGCAGACAAATAAAATTCCCTCCAGTCGTTCCCATGGGTGTTTGATTAAGGGAGCTTTAACTAACTGTATTTACCATTTTAGCAAATGTCACACACACCTGAACCTGACAGGATAATTTCCTCTTGCTTGGTACCAAAGTCTCTTGTAAACTTATTTGCTGAAATCATCTCTTCGTAATACTAAACAAATTGAAAGGGATAAATCAGAAAAGTGCATTCAGTGATTTACATCTAGAGCAGTCTTTTAAGAATATGTCATGGCTTTGGACCAAGAAGAAGCACCAATCAAGCACCAATCAAGGACTAGTTGCAGCGAAGGCTAGATTAGCTAAGCAAGGGTTAATGACACCCTGACAAGAATTAGTGTCCGGACACATGGCAGTAAATCTTGTGACGAACATGAGGCATTGGAAGGATTCCTTGTGACCGAGAAATACTGCTGGCTGGACAGCACCATAGTGCTTCATTGGATAAAGGGACCCGGCGAATACAAACAATTTGCAAGCAACCAAGTGAACAAAATACAAGCGCATTGTGATGTGTTATGGCGTTGTGTGGGGACGTCTGAACACCCAGCTGATCTTGGAAGTCGTGGTCGAGATGTCGCTCATCAAACGCTGTGGTGGAACGGGCCTAATTTGTTGTCTAACAAAGAGCAGTGGCCGTTAGATATCGTAACAAGTCCGTCCGGAGAATCAATGGCAGAAGCTAAGGCGGCGTGAGAGATCTTTGCAGCAGTAGTAGCTGTGACAGATGAGCTAGACAATCTTTTGGAGAAATTCAGCTACTGCAAGACTATCAAAGTGAGCACATGGGCATCGCAATTCCTTCATAACGTCCAATCAGCTAAGACAGGCAGATGGACAGGGCTACTGACCACCGAGGAGATGAATCGAGTGAAGCTCTTTTGGGAAAAATGGGTTCAGGCGCAAGCAACAGCAGATGAGCATTATGAAGAACATTGATTACAGTTGAATTTACAGCCAAATGCAGAGGGAATATTAGAGTTCCAAGGAAGAATTCAGGGACACTTCCCAGTGTACCTACCTGACAGACATCGTTATACAGAGTAGTTAGTCACGCAAGCTCACCTTGGAGCCCTCCATGGGGGAGTTGGAAGTACAATGACAAAAGTCTGTGAGCACTACTGGGTTCCGAGACTAAGAAGGCTGGCCAAGAAGATCTTGTCACGGGTGTCGGTGATTTCGAAGGTAAGCATTTTCCTGCCAACCGCCAGGGAACTTGCCAAGGGACGGAACCGAGAGACAAATGCCATTCCAAGTTGTCAGGGTGGACTATGCAGGCCCACTGAAGTACCGGAAGAAGGTGAAGGCCGAAGGAAAGGCGTATGCCTGTAGCTTGACACGTGCTTTGTTTCTGCAATAGAGTAATTCCCAACAAAACATCTATTACGTTTTACCCCCAATCATGCCAGACATACCTTCACAAGCTACAGCACTTTCAAGATTGTCCTCGCCAGAAGAATCAGAAGAGAATAGATTTGTGTTTTCGGCAGCAGGGCTAGCTCTACGCAATGCTGTCTCCATCTCTTTTTTGAAATCTTCAGCGTCGTCTTTTCTCGTCCAGCATTCATTGTGTACATCATAATAAAGCTGACAATGTTTCCAGAATACGGTCCTAGACAGATATTCATTGTAATCCCTGCACAAGAGTCTACTTTAGACTCGCAAGCAATGCATTATGCTAGTTAGTTTCTGTTTAAAATAGTGAGACTTACTATGGCCCTGAGTATTCAGCCGGGAAAGATACTGGGTCCCAGTATCATGACCCAGTCTCATGCAAAAATAAGCCAATAGGAAAATGCGAATTTACTGGCGGGAAAGTTGCGGCTCTCTTTGTCTGTAAAGCTTTGTCGGCGTTGTTTATTTCATGTCATTGCGTCCTTTAGTGTGTCATTTCTAGCTATAAACTGGGGAGCTGTGAAGTTGGGGCAGCAGATTTCGCTTGATCATAGCTTTGAAATAGGGAAGACCATTATGTTGTTCTTCTTCAAAGAGTTATAGATGAACATACACACTTGCGAGAGACAATAGAAACGTGGGACATCGAACAGAAACGTGTACTTGAAGAACTGTCAGCAAAATTGGAGTACCAAGACGCCGACAAGAACCACTGGCAGGAAAAGAAAGAGAACAATTGCTGTTTCCCCACAATGCTGTGTAAGTGTTTCATAGTTGTCATTTTGTAATCCACATTAGTTATTGATCAGGCAAAACTGTTCAGTGTTGTTTGCAATCGGAGAGGGCCTGAGACATCACAATTTGGATGTGTTATCATGACTTATCATCTATACACGTGCACGTAGTTGTTTACAAGTTTAAGTTTATTGCTTTCTGTTTCATCGGATCTTTTGCTACCCTGGTTGCTCTTTTATAATGAAGTATTCCAGAAATTCTGTTATCTTACATGTAACCGTGTTTGATACTATAAATACGTCGGATAGGCGAAGTTAAGAAAACTATTCTTACTCGTTTACTTTGAAGTACCGATCTGAGATGACAGCAGCGAAGTGATGAGGCAAGCGTGTGCACTTCCGCGTCCAAATGGCGCCGATTTAAATTTTCCAGGATTTTTTTCTTTTCGCAGGGATAAGGCACAGATGGGATGGCAAGGGTTTTACTTGTAAGACAGCCCTAAATAAGTTATTCTGAAACATGTTTCTTAACAGAAGAGTGGTCTTGGTAATAAAATAATAAAAGTTAATTTTTAACTAGAAGTAGAGCATTTTGAAAAGTGAAGCATACAGTTTGTCTTTGTCCTAGCAGTGCTGGCTTTTGCCTTTTTCCCTATCTTTCTGTACAAACAAACCTCTCCCTGTTTTTTAATAAATATATAATAATAATAATAATAATAATAATAAGTAATTACTATTATTAATAAGTAATAATAATTGTTATTATTATTATTAAGTAATTATATATATATATATATATATCTATATGTATAAGCGTTTCTGAGAAAACGTACCTATAAAAATTTCACCTGGCATGAAACATCAAAGCGTTCTAAGAATTAGCATTTCAGACCAATTATCTTAACCAGACATAAACCAAAGCCTATTAGGCCCCCCTATTCCCCCACATCCCTCTTCTCCCCCGTTACTGCTTTCCTGTTTTAAGCAAAAAAGTTAGCTTGAATTTTGTAGGTACGTTTTTTGAAAAACACCTAGATATATAATCAGCAATTAAATAATTACTGATTTTAATATTTTTATTTATAGCTAGACTTAACAAACATGTATAAAGTCCTGAAAGAAAATGAAACATTTAAGCCTGGCTTCATTTTGGATGAGAGGTAATCATGGTCTTTCTTTTTGTAACATGTGATTAGGCATGTTTTTTTAAGGAGTAAAACAAGAAGACTTGTTACATTAATTTTGTTGAACCAGAACCAGCTGCCATCCAACCGCTGATTTACATTGTAACTATCAAACTGCTGTTGGTGTTAATTTCAGGACTCGTATTTCCAGTAGGTGTATAAAAATACACACTAATTTGGTTGTACACATACAGAAACCTACATTAAAACTTTGCCGCATTTAACTAAAAATTTGTTTGGAAGAAGGGTGAGGTTGTGCTTGCGTAAAACTGACAAGTTATTTCTATGACAACTTTTTTAAAAACAATCCTGAATCCAACAATTTCAAATCCAGGTAATCAATGTCCTATTTAATTCAAATCCAGCCAATCGAATGTCCAGAAGAAAATGATCAAATCCCAACTTGTTCATGGTGTTGCTTATCAATAAATTGCAAGCTCAAACGTTTAGTTGGAATCTATTGTTTCAGTTCTGCCATCTGATTGGTTTTCATTCTCTGGGTGGTCCCGGTTTCAGTAAACGCATTGTAAAATGTGGAAGATTAACATTTTCTTATCACTTTAAACACATTATTACACTATAAAGGAAGTTGAAAGGCCAGTTACTAAAATCAACCAATCCAATTGCTCCATTGTCAGTGCAATATTTTATATTTCTAAATATCCGACTGAGAAGATACTGTCCCAATACTGTATCTATTGGGACGAACTTTCAGTTGTGTAATAAATCTGTTATTAACCTCGCTTGCTGGGGAGACATTATAGGCCCATGTACACGACACTCATTTTGGGTACGGCACTCCTAAGTCTGGGCACGCGGGCTGATTGCTTTTGGTACGGTATCCTAATTTTTTGCAGTGTAAACAGAAAATTTTCAGCACCCGTACCATAAATTATTTTGGTACGCTGCCCTTTTTAAGGCGGGCCTAAAGAAAGGGCCGCGTGCTAAAATAAGCCCTCGAGGTTATTCAGACATGCGCAATCAAACTCACGCATGCGCAAACAAAGTTGAGGAAAGAAGATGGCGTCTCGTTGAAAATTGTAGAGTGATGAAGCTACGAATTGTTTAATCGAGCTATGGTCCGAAGATACCATTCAGTTTTCCTTAAACAACAACAAAACTTCTAGAGAAACAAGTGAGGTATATAAAACCCTTCAGGTAAGTGATTGTGGTGTTGTAAAAACATGTGCAGGTGCAAATTTCTTATCAAACTAATCTTCAAAATTCTTAATTTACTAGATGCAGCTTCAGGCCAAAGGCTTTGAAATATTTAGTGTGAAAGAAGTAATTAATAAGATGAAAAAGTTACGGCAGAAGTATAAAAAGGAAAAGGACAAATGCAGAATAAGCGGAACTGGCTCATCTCGCAAAAAATGGAAGTTCTTTAGCAGGATGGACAGCATTCTTTCAGCCCGCCACAAGGTAAGCCCTCCTGTAGTAGTGGACTCAACAGCCGTACAAGAGAAAAAAGAAGATTCATCTGTTGGTAAGCTCTTGCCTTAAAGGATTCCATTCAATTTTGATTTAAGATTGTATCCCTTCTCTCTGTCAATGCACCTATCAATGTTAAATCCCCAAGTGGGGGGTGGGGGCTGGGCTAGGGGAAGAGATTACCCTTCTTTATTTTTCCTTATCAAATTCTCCACTCTGAGGATTCTGAATAAGGTCATACAGTCTTCAATTTTGGACCAATTTTCCCACCCTGGGGTCAAAATTATGAGGTCAAAACCCCACTTTGGAGCAGTAACTATTGTTGATCTAATCCCCCTTGTCCCCCCCCCCCCCCCCGGGGCTTAACATTGATAGGTGCATAACACACTTGTTTAAGTGTTTAAGAATAATCTTGATGTATTACATACCAAACATTCTCAAAAACACCACTCCCCCTCCTCGTAAAAAATGAACGGTCCCGAATAGGAGTAATGATGTTTAAGTTTTGTGGCTACTGCTTGTACGAGTAGTAGACACTATGCTGGCACTTTTGAGTGAGTGTAAGTAGTTCTAACCTTCCGAAAAAGCTTCGGGATTTTGACGGACACATCCGACACCGATGCATGTTGTTATCGTCGACTATTGTGGTGAACAGAAAATGTCCTTTGCGATGCACTTTTTTCCGAATGAACCAAACATGTCTTACGAGACACAAATGAGTTGATCCTTAATGGAAGTGAAATAATGTCTGCTCTGTTTTGAAACTCGTGTCTTTCACAGTCGGGAGTCATCGTCGACACGAAGGTGAGCGATCGATAGCGACGGCCCAGCGACGATGTTGCGCACATGACAAGCTTAACCCTCTTCAGGAATGCGGGTGCCCCGCTGGTTTGGTAAAAAGTTTTTACCAAACCAGCGGGGTGGAAATCGAAACACGAGTCACCGTAATTGACAGATCAGGACGCAAAAATAGAGAGAGGTGTTAAAAGTCGGCATATATCCTGACAGGCTTAACAGCTTAAGCGGCAAATTGATCCTCGTTATCATTTTATTATTTGTAATCGGTGACAGACATGGTACGTTCAAAGCTTTGTACAGGGTACTAAATAATCAAACACTTGTTCGGCACAAGACACTGCATGAATATTTTTTCCTGGAACGGCCATTTACATATTGCGATTTTCGGCCCGTTGTTTTGGCTCATATTAAACAACGTTTTCAATTCGGCGGCCTTTCTCGCCAAACATTTCTGAGGTCTTGTAACCAACAAGATAAAAAACATAGGCTGCTGCAGTAACAAACCACTGAGTGAGGATTTATATAAGGTCAAAATATCCAACACACGTTATTTTATTCAACAGTGATTACAACAAAGTAAGGTCAGTTCTTACCTCGGTGAGACAAGATCATTGAGATAATAAGATAATTAAACTGTTTCAGCAAACAAAATATTGCGTGCTAGAAACGATTATTCCAAGGATGGAATGAGAACCTTGTTGCTTTGATCCTCACAATGTGAATTTTTGGAGCAAGCTGCACGCTATTTCCTAATTGAAAAAAGATATTTAAACTATAAAGATGGATAAAAACTTCTTCATTTAACTGTAACGCATGCAATATGAAACAGAACTTTATTTTCGAAAACGCTTAACACGCACTATCGCCCACAAATTCGAGATGTGAAATTTTGAACAAACCGGAATCAAGCATCAGCAGCTTGATTCAAAATTTAAAGAAAAGACAAAAATCGCCGTTTACATGCACAAATGCCTCATCGTGATCGCAATTAACCCAAGTTAAGTGACAGCTTGTGCTTTTTAGCATGTTAAGGCAGTATTTGAATTCTTGCACTCTCAAATGCCACATGCAATTTGAAATCACGAAAAACTACTGATTGAACTCGCCCCGTTACCAAACTCTTTACAACTAATAAAAATATAAAAATTGCTATTAAACCGAGTGTACCATTTGCGTATAAACACACTTTGAGTCAAAATCCTTCACGGCTTGCTTACCGGTCATTTCGCTAACGGGTCGTTTCGCTAACTACCAGAGAATTGCGCTTTTAGACCGAGGAATATTCATGCATCCTTGTTATCGTTTGCATAAACACGCTTTTAGAACGATTTTTAGATATATTCCTTGTTTTCCTAACGGGCAGTGCAGATTTACAACGAGAAATAGAATGTTTCCTTATCATTAGCGAAATGAATTGTTAGTGAATTGACCGATTACCCTTTCGAGGGCGATCATTACTGCTACTCATTTGGAAATAAGCGCAGAAAGCTGTGGCCTTTGCTCTGCGTTGTCAGACAGAGCAAGGTTCTTCCAAAGCACTATTTCTGCGCACAGATTCGCGCGCGATTTCACAGAAATAAAATCAATCATTTTCACCAAAGAATAAACGTCGCTGGATATTGTGCTGTCTTTGCCGCTTGCAACCTCAGGCGTGATGTGCGGGTACAACTGGCGATACTCCTTTTGCTGGGTTTTGGTCATCGTATTCTTTCTCCTTGGTACTCCTATCTTTCCGCTCTTACCGAAGTCGATAATTATTGGATTGTAAATGGCATGTTTCTTTTCCAACAACACATTGTTTGCTTTCAGGTCATTATGTAGATATCCCTTTGTATGGATATAGTTCAGCGCTTCGCCAACGAGGCCAATCACACCCTTCCATTCATCATTAGACAGCTTGTATGAAGCTTTGTATATAGTTAGACTTGTGTCCTTGTGGCCGTGGAATTGCAGGACAAGGCTATAGGGAATAATTTTTGTTTGAACCCCAAACAGCAGTGGCAAGCCTGGGTGATCACCGAGACATGTGATGATTTTCGCCTCGTGGAGGACTTCTCGGTTGTGCTTTTCTACGGCACCCTGAGATTCTCCGTAGCTTTTGAATTCTTTCAAGACCACATGCACGTTTCGATAAGTCGCCAACCGACAAGTCCCAAAAGTGCCCGCCCCGACTGTCTTTCCAGCGAGCACAATGTTTCACTGGTCAATCTCTTTAGATTGACTCCGTGTTTCAGCCATCACCGGTTGGGATGCTTCTGGAAGTGCATCCTGATTCCTGTTCACTAAAGCACCGCTGTCGTTTTTCGCTTGATTCTGCGTTGCCACCCCTTTCACTACGTTTTCGACAGAATTTTTTCGGGGACCGCGTCCTCGTCTTCAAGACACACACCTTTCACTGATTCGTGGTTCCTGCCCTGCAATAATGTTCCTTCTTATGTTCTGAACAAGAGCTTGGTATCGTTCGCGTCGTAGTTTCTCTCTTGCCCTCTGCTCTCCCTCTCGCTTCCTCTCCTTTCGTTTACTCTTTTGTTGTTTGCGAAGGGCTTTAAAGTAAAGCCTTCGACCATTTCTCCGGTCCTCGTTTGCATCCATCGCTCCACACTACGTGTATCGGAGAAACGGCGATACTCGATATGATCACCATAATTGCACCAATTACAGCACTTGGGTGTTACAACCTAACCTCACACTCTGATTGGCTGTTTTTTTAAAGAGAACATTCTACTGATAGTGCCTTTGAAAATTCAGGTTTCCAAACTGCAAAATGGCCCCTTTTATGACGCACTGTGACATCTGTGATTCGAAATACACCACCACGAAAGCGTTGCTCAAACACAGAGCATTGAAGCACCGTAATGTGAGGTCAGTCAGGCAACTGTATTTCTATGATGACAAGGGAATGATACCAGTTCCTCTTTCACACAGAGGATCATCAAGTCCTTCTTTTCTTCGCGACTATAAAATGTGGCTCAGTGGTGTAATCGAAAGTAGCAACTCGACATTACATGCTAAAGTATCAGGTAATAGAGAACCATATTTACATAGTGCACAATATTTTTTAAATCGTCAATTGAACATCCTATCCATAAGTAGCATTGAAGTATTAAATTATGACGGGATGCTTTTTCGAAACTTGTGCATTGAAATCGATTTCATCTGCCGTCCACGTATTTACTGTATTCATGTATTCGCAGGAAAATGGTCGAGAGTGGAAAGATTAGACTGCTCCGTCCAGTACCTACAACTGCTTTTAGCCCGTTTGCCAAGCACATTTGTCAACAGAATCGCTGAACGACCCCACTAGAAACCACCGGTATGGAAACGGATGGCCAGGCATATTTCATGGAAGTGCTATGACCTGGAAGAGGTGAGAGCAGCATTTAATGACAGTGCTACACCATTAGTACTAAGCAAATCTTTCAATGGAGAGCAAGAGGTAGCTGCCCGTAATGACGCAGGGACACGTCTCAGTGGAATTTCAGCCATTGCCCTTGTAAAGGCAAGGGCTAGAGGAGGTTTAGGCCAGAGCAGCCAGCAACCCACATGTATGGCATCTTTGGTAGTTGGCGAAGGAGAGGGACGAGCTACAAGAGAATTTGAGGTCATTTGGTGGCTAGATTTATTCAGTAACCATGAACGTGGAAAACTCACTCTAAGGTTTTACGTGGGAAAGGTCACGCTTATCAATTAACCATTCATGCCCCACAGGAACAATCATCAAAACTTGGACTGCTTGTGCTAACTAAAAATTGACCAAGTGAGATGTCACAGAAATTTTATAATTATTTTATTTGTACAATACTTATACATGTAGTTTTCCAAACCACAGCGCAGGGGCGATCTTGTCAGAAAACATTTTTTTATGAAAACAGGCAAAGGAATGCCCCAGTGCTTCTGTAGCCCCAGGTAAACTTTACCCGAGAAGATAACAGTTTAATTATTTTTATCAATCAAATTTGGTTGACTCTTAGAATAAAATACTTTGGATTGAGCACGGGCAAAGAAATACCCCAGTGTATCTGTAGCTCTAGGTAAACTTTACCCAAGGAGATAACAGGTTAATTGCAAAAATGAAATTTGGTTGACTCTTAGAACAAAACATTTTGGATTGAGCACAGGCAAATTAATGCCCCAGCGTTTCTGTAGCTCCAGGTAAACTTTACCCAAGGAGACAACAGGTTAATTGCAAAAATGAAATTTGGTTGACTCTTAGATTAACATATTTTGGATTGAGCACAGGCAAACGAATGCCCCAGTGTTTCTGTAGCTCCAGGTAAACTTTACCCAAGGAGATAACAGGTTAATTGCAAAAATGAAATTTGGTTGACTCTTATAACAAAACATTTTGGATTGAGCACAGGCAAATTAATGCCCCAGTGTTTCTGTAGCTCCATGTAAATTTTACCCAAGGAGATAACAGGTTAATTGCAAAAATGAAATTTGGTTGACTCTTAGATTAAAACATTTTGGATTGAGCACAGGCAAATTAATGCCCCAGTGTTTCTGTAGCTCCAGGTAAACTTTACCCAAGGAGATAACAGGTTCATTGCAAACATGAAATTTGGATAACTTTTAGATAAAAATATTTTGGATTGAGCACAGGCAAATTAATGCCCCAGTGTTTCTGTAGCTCCAGGTAAAGTTTACCCAAGGAGACAACAGGTTAATTGCAAAAATGAATTTGGTTGACTCTTAGATTAACATATTTTGGATTGAGCACAGGCAAACGAATGCCACAAAATGGCAGTCAACTAGCTTGTATTGCTGAAGGCAACATTGGGGCGCATATAAACTGTGGCAATGTTGCTGGTGTCGCAACACCGTAAATAATTTCGTTTCACCGAACAACATAAGTTTCAAAGCACAAACATTGCACATCACAGGGTTTGAGATCACCGCAATGTTGCAATGTGTAGTTCTAGAAAAAATCCGTACCCACCCCCTGGAGAGTACATTAGGTATTGGAAACTCCTA
The DNA here is from genome assembly GCA_949710005.1 of Ricordea florida. Taxonomy (NCBI): domain Eukaryota; kingdom Metazoa; phylum Cnidaria; class Anthozoa; order Corallimorpharia; family Ricordeidae; genus Ricordea; species Ricordea florida. The sequence goes on from OX453283.1 coordinate 10,467,102, forward strand.
GGGGGAGGGGGTTAGCAGTAATGTATGAACATAAGCTGGAATTTCCTGCGGTAGTCATGTTCGACCTGTCACTTCGACCTATTCTCCATCTGCACCATAAAAATAACATTATGCATGTCAAGCTGTCACAGATTCAACAAGTGGATTTAGCTCAACTGTCTCAGGGTTACCTGCGACTGGCTCAGTCCCAGTAACAGAATGATTCAGGAGTAACTTTTTGTGTGATGAGGCGATGCATGACCACCAAAATAAAGACTGGGTGGGAGACTATAGACTGTCACTGTGACCATTATATGGTGAAAGCCTAAGTTTTCACGTTAAAAAAATTGTAAAACTTTATAACATTAAATATTAAAAAAGGCACTAGCTTATGGAACAAGATTACAATACTCACCCCACTTCTACCGAGATTTAGAAAGTTTAGAATAGTCTGCCAGCCGTCATCTGGTAATTTCGTTTCCAGTTTGACGTACAGCTGGACCCAATCGGGGATTCGCGTGACAGCTTCTCGCTTCGGCTTTAGTTCGGTTGTCAACGCTAGATCTAACGCGCTTGCCAATCCCTTGCTTTCCAAAACTATCTCAACAGCTTCGGAAATCGTTGCTCTCACCATCATCTGTTTCTCTTGATTGCCGTAAATAAATCCATAGCCCAGGACGGCCCCCAAACTTCCGCGACTGCAGTGAAACGCACTATCAATTTCATTAAATGCAGCACTACATGCTGCTTTCATCTGTCTCTTTTTGAAGATCGGTCCAAACGAAGTACAAGACGCGACCTTGTGCAACTGGACTTCGATTTGCACTGGTGTGTTTGGGGGCGTCTCTAAAGTAGCTGCTACAATTGAACTCTCGATTTCCCGTACTTTAGCACGGTAATCCTCAAGTTGTTTCTCTAGCAGAGCGATTCGAAGCGTCTTTGGTGTGTCCGGATGGCAAATTTCACCGCAGAGATCGCTGATATCGAGGTTGTTGATACTGTCAACGATTTGCTTAAATGTATCTGAAGACAAGAATCCGCCGTCCGATGGCGAAAATTGCTTTGAGACCACCACACAGGCCAAACAAAGAAACAACATAGACTTCTTCAGCATTACGAGTCGAAAACCACTCGAAAGGAACATGTTTGCCATTTTCCCGCCACAAATTGTCGACTCGAACGCGACAGATTTCACTTGGAAATGCCTCAAAAAACTTGCCTTTGACAAACGCAAGCGCAAAATCAGAGACCTGGAACAACGAAGTCACAGGATCATTCTGCCAAATCCTACATGTCTTACTTGTGTACTCCGCCTACCCACAGTCGAGAACATTCAAATGCGAAAAGCCTGTAATTTTGTTTTTGACTGCCTACAAGGCAACGTTTGCACCCCCTTTAAAAACTATTTTAATCTTTTAACGCATAATCGTGATACAAGGAACTGTAGAGCCACTGTTGTTCTACCTAAAGTGAAACTTGAATTTGCACGAAAAAGTTTTTATTTCTCTGGTGCAAATATTTTTAATTCTTTACCTTTAAAAACTAGACAAATTAGCAGTAGGGTTTTATTTAGGCAGTCCTTAAACGAATTATTTGTTTAGGTTAAATAAGCATAATTTAATGGATTTTTAATTTTTACTTTTTATCCTTTTATATGATGTATTTTATTTTTTATTCTTATATTGTTATATATATTTTTCTTTTACAGGACCCCTTTGATAACAGTACGTATGTACTGAAGGGCCATCCTGTTTAAAAATTCGTTATTATTATTATTATTATTAACTGGCTGACCTTATGGCAGGCTAGGTGGCTCGATAAACTATACCACCTCTTCCCTTTGCTCAAACAGGGGCCATACACGCGACGAAGCGAGAAGTTGCTTGCCTCCTTCGCCGTAAGCCCCATTGATTTGGCGCGTTAGGAGAGAAGCGAATTTTGTCTTTCCCGCAATTAGTCATCTCGCCGCTTAATATGGTGATCCCGTAATACATTAACAAACTTGTTCTGCTTTTCGTCTGTGGATTTCAAATCATCCGATCCCTAAGCGCCCACACTTCCAAATTACATTTTAACACTTTCTTATAACGAGCTTAGCGCTATTGTTGACAGACCAATGTGTTGCTAATGTAATTACTTGCGTGACGTCATAGACGTCCGGTGGTGAATTCCTGAGAAGGGCTAAGCTCGTCATGCCTCAATGTTTCATTAGAGGCGCGCGGTGAGTAACGGGTAAAATCAAAGATGGCGGCTAATTTAAAGTTTGGTGAAGTCCTTCGAAAGCCAATTCAGGGTTGCAAACGCTATCTGTTTACTGGCACTGAATCTGGCGATGATATAGGACGGGATAACAAGTTTTTCAATGAGCTTGAAGATGCCGTGGCCGTGTTAGATGAGAAATACAGTCATCGCGGTGGAAGATTCTCGACCGTTCAAAGATTAATGCCATCGCGAGGAATGGTTGCAAGATCCCTTAGGAAGATGCATGGCAAAATCGTTCGTCAGTTACACACAAGGCCTAGACTTGCCAATCCATGCATGGCGTGGGGAATTTAAAATGAATATGCTGCAGGAGTTGTTTGATTGCAGTTCTCAAGACATCATGCAACGTACGAGCTTTGGCCAACGATGCAAGGAAACAAATAATCTAATTGTCTATGAGATAACAGATCTGCAAAAGGCAAAGTATTTATTTGGGAGGATGGATTTAGATGGCTCTGAAGTCGACCCTGCTGTCACTTTAAGAAGGTGTATGGCACCCTCAGAAAATAGCCTTGAGAGGTGTGAAGTATTGGTTTCAAATGACAAGCCCATGGAGTTGAAATTCAACAAGGCAAAAGAATTGTTTGAAGTAAAGTTTCATTATGGGTACTGGAATCAAAGTGGTGTCCCACAGCACTGAACAAACTTGACTTGGCATGTAACTTTTTATTTATTTTTTTCCTGAGACTGATATAAGGCCTGGGTCAAACGCCCAACTGCACATGACCCAAACTTCACGGCTAAATTTGAATTCGGCTGAATTATCCCTGAATTTTGTGCGGTATTTGTAAATTAGCCTTTTTATATCACTTTATTTCTGTAAGCCATGGGAATTGTAAAGCGCTATAGAACTCTATGGACATAGCGCTATATAAGTAAATAAATATTAGTATTATTAATTTTTGACGTTTGATTCTACGGGCAAACTTACCGGTACTTATAAGTTATTATGAGTCACATGTGAAGTACTGTATTTGACTCAGGCCTTAACAAAGAGACACTGCACCAAAATGGAAGAAAAATTTGTCACTTTACTTCCACTAAAACAGCGGTCAAATTGATGACACTTGTTACAGCTTTAATAGTACTCTAAGCATAAAATAAGGTCATAAACGGTTTAATTAGCAATCGTGATCGGAAAAGGTATTTTACATCATGCTTGAAAGGTATTTGAATGATATACTTAAGCCTTATGTGAAAAGTAAGTTTTTCTTGTTGGTCCAAAAAAAATCACCTGTGGCACGTGAGCGCTGCTGGAGCACAGCCCTGCCAAATACCTTTTTACAAGGATGGATTTTTTGGTGTCCATTTTGATTGCAACACTATCTGGTGTTGCCAGGCAACCATAGTATATGGCATCTTACAGAATATTATATTACTCTTGGAATCCCAAACCGTGATCATGAACACTACACGTAGAAAAATAATCTTATTCCCTTGCCAGTGACTCAATAATATTGCAAGAATAAAAATATTGTTCTAGTGTTGATCGTTTTTGGACTCAATGGGATGTTTGAACAACTTTTATTTATGTACATATTGTTGCAGTGGCCGAGCAATTATGTCTTTATTTTATTTCCCACAGCAGTGAGCTTAACAAAACTTTAAGGTCATTGGAAATTCCTGGGGGAGGGGGGACTAAAAGAGCTAAGATGTTACAGGCAATATATGAAAATAAACTGGAATTTCCTGGGGGAGGGGGAAGGGCAAAACCAGAAACCTTCTGTGGGGGGAGTATGAATATTTTCTGGAAGTGCATACACGTAAATATCAACAAGAACACATTTAACACAGTAATAAAAAGATACATTAGTGCTGAGAAATACCACTGCTGTTCGAATATGCATAATAAAAGGGTACGCACTTGTTTAACTCAAGCATTGGGTTACCGTAAATCCTCGAATAATAGTCGTCATTCGATTAATCGCCACCCTTGAATAATCGCCCCTTTCTGAGGCGAAAAAAATAATAATCGTCCCCAGCTATTATTTGATTTACGGCATCCCTCACAAGGATTAACATCTCCAGCTTTTTTCGGCCTCTTTAAGATAGCAGTTCCTTTAAAGCACTGCATATTTGGCCCTCTACGATGCTTTTCTTTATTAGCTTCATGATACTGCTTGTGCAGATATGGCATCCTTCATCACCAACACTTGACTTTTCCATTCCACATTAGCAGTACATGGAATGACTGTCTACAACCCTCTTGGGGATGTAAGAGTCACAAACTTTCCTCTTTTCACAGCAATAGGTGATACTGTAGGGATCTAGTTCTCGCAACCACACCAAGGAAACAAATTGGTGTCTGAACACCACCCACCATCTTTGATTTTTGTTTACATTGCAAGTATTTCGCACATAGCTGGCCAGCTTTATGCGTTTTGCTTCCCGGCCTTGCATTGAGTTGAGCCCGAGACCATACCCACACTCCTCGAACAGTTGCTTCGTGTGGTACGGAATGGCATATCCAATAGTCCAGACTGTGGGACTTATGCCATCAAGCAATAGGCTGCAAGCATGGAAATATTTCTGACAGGTGCTTTTCAGTTCCATCAACTGCTCTGCATTGATTTCCACCCTGGAAAACAGTGATGCACTGTCCCTTAGTTGTAAACCTAAAAATGCTAGGGTGGTGAGTTTCACTTTGGTTGAGACTGAAAGATTGTCAATCAGCAGCCCAAAGTTCCATGAAAACCGTTTGGACTCTAATCCTGTAAAGCGATACGAGAATTGGATGCCTTTCTTTTTTTTCTCGGAGAACCAGCGACAAAAGGTTTTGTACAGGCGTCCACACTTCGCACCCTCTTTTAAGCAATTAAGAAATTTGACTAAAGGACAAGAATGTGGGAGATCTGTCAAAACTACTGCAACCTTCAACTGATTTGCATTTGTGTACTGCATTGCAACGGTCAGGCAAATTGAGAACCAGTGCTGCCAGCCATTGTTGATATTGTGAAGTGGATCAGGCTTGATTCGATCAACATGTTTTCCAAGGACTGGCACAAAGTCTTGTCTTGACTTGCTATGTGCTATGAACTTTGTTACATCACCCCTCTGCTTTCCATTTGGGTCCCGTAGTTTTTTCTTAAAATTGTCAACTTTGGCTGCCATTTCTAATCGCTTTTTATAATCCCATGGTTGCCACGTTGATTCTGGCCCTCCTATGGAGCCAAAAAGTTTGTTCTTGTTGGTCTAGGAGACATTCGCAAATGGGGAAAAATATGTCGCAGCATTGGATAGTTCTCCTGAGAAAGTAGACGCCCACTTCATATCACATGGAATCAACTTGAATGTGAATCTCACCTCCTTGCCTTTCTCAGTGGTCAACAGTTTTCCCTCCATCTCTTCCATTTCTTTGGTGAGCTGCAGAGTGTAGGCTTTGAAAAGTGGATGATCCTCTGCGCAATTTGCCCCCAGAAGCAAATGGTTATCATTGCAACTCTGTACACGGTTAAGCAGATTGAGGATACTGATCAAGTAGGCTAAAAGAAAGATTAACAACAATAATGAATAATTATTATTAATTATTATGTTTGCAAACATATATTTATGTTATTTGCTTTATTGATTTTTGCTGTCTTTTATACCTCACTAAATATCTTAAACTGGCTAACTCTGAGCAGATTAGCTCCTAATGGAAAAACTCATTAGCTAAACTTATTCATGACCTTAACTTGGTAAACTAGCTCTCTAACATAATACCATAAAATCCTGGTTAATAGCTCCCTCTCCCCCCACCCCCGGTTATAGGCCCATCAACCTTTAAACAAAAAATATTTATAGTCTGCTTATTTGCCCCCGTCCTTCCCCCTCCCCCAACTTATAAGCCCAGGGCTTATAACAGGGATTTTACGGTAGCTCAACTAAACTAGTCTGCCTGTCGCGGTGTCGTCTTTACCGAATGGGGCACCATCTGCTCCTACAGCAACCCACAGTAGTCCTTCCTCGCCATTGAACCAATGAAGCATGGGGGCTTGTTTGTGAAGATCAAAATATAGATCGGCGAGCTTTAGTAGAAATTGTTTCAGGGGTCTGTACACACCAGAACCAGATTCCTGTGACAGTTCTGTTGCCAATGTTTGTAAATCTTTTACTTCTCCAATATCAACTGTTTTTAAATAGTTCATCAGAGTTTTATATGGCAAAATTTTTGGGACTTCAACCCCCGGGAGAATTTCTGCTTTCTCATTTTTTCTTTTTTTCTTGGTTGGCTCACTCACTAAATAAGAACTATTTCTAACACTTGTGTACTTCCTCTTTCCTAGCAGTCCACTGTCATACAGCACACGCATACTTCTGATCTGGTTTGCCTGGCTTTTTTCATAATCTTTGACCTTGCACTTCAAAAGGCTTGGTATTACTGAATTCATGCATCGTTTTGAATTGGACACACATTCTTTAATCTCTTCATTTTCTGCTGATCCGACCAAAGTTGGCCACAGGCCATCGTTCACTGCTTTTCTTTTTTCACTCTCTGGAGTGAACACATGACTGTTACAGTGAATGGCTTTGAAAGCGTGAACTGTTTTTTGTTTTCGTCTCCAGCACTGAGTAGATGACAGATTTAATTTTTCACTATTACCCGGCATTATTTTGCTGGACACACTTGGCTTTCTTGCTATCTTGCTGGACACACTTGTGCTTTCAAACTGATCTGTAGTTACATCAAGATCTTTAATCTGTAAAAAGAATCAGATTATAATTTTGAATTTTAAGCGTCTAACTGTGCATGTCTGTGATGTATGTCATGCATGATTGTACATGTCTTTTCTTGTGGACCAGGCCCATCGACTAGGTCTAAGGATGAAAGTATCCGGACAAAACATGCAGGACTCCAAGTCCAGTGGACCACTTTTATGGAACTGGTCAATGGACCCGGTCCAGATCAAGATACAACAACAACAATTTTAAGGTACTTCCATTTGTATGCATGGCTTTATAATTACCTACATTCCTATAACAATAGTCAAAAAGCAGCATTACTGATCTACCCATAAAGGGATACACACACTACGGTATTGACAAGTAGATTGACACAAACATATACACACACACACACACACACACACACCTAGCTTGAACCAGGGTCCATGTTTTGCCCTGCCTCTGTATATTTGAGAAGTGTATCTATATCTTACCTTCCTTTTCCTTCTCAGAACTTTATTTTTGTTAGCATTTAGCTGCTTTGTGAGTTCTTCTAATTCCTCTGTCACAGTTTTGAGCTCTTTGTTCTTTTCAGCCTTCATATCAAGTTGTAATTCCAAGTGAATCTTTTTGGCATGTTGATATTTTCCTATGGGAAATCGCCTCTTTCCTGAAGGCGACGGTGTGCTGAAAGACACATGATTTTTTTTTCCGTTTAACGTCCTATGACAAGTAACACTGCACTTTCCAACAAAGGAAGTATCGTACTAAAATCGTATCATTTTAGATTTTTACCTAACGCTACAATTTCGCCAAGAAAAGATAGTTTAAACTCACCATTCGCGGTCTTCTTCGACAGGAAAATTGTTGTCTGCAACAGCTTCTTTCTCACCGGTGTGCGCCGCCATTTCTTTCCGTACAAAGGCAAGTTATATACCAAAATAAAGCGTATTCCTTCAACAAAAAGAAACTTCCCGCCATAATGCAATGTTAGGTACCCAGTGTTCACACGGCCGGCTTTTTCTTACCTACCAGAAGGGGAAATGGGCAGCCATTTTCAACCCAGAAGCCTTTGCACGCCTGAAAGCCGCCATCTTGATTTTTTTTTTGTCACGCACAGATGATCGCTTGGAGGGGTGGTCTGGCCCCGGCGTGATAAGGTTGTGCATCTATGAATGCTGGACCTCTATAGTTATCAAAGTCGACCATAACAGCAGCAGGCAAGTCTGGTGGGTGATGAATATTGTCATAGATGATATGACATACTATTCCAGTAGCTCCATTACAGAGGCCAACCTGTGACCATAAATTCATAGTAAACATCACTTTTGCTGCATTTACTAAAAATATAACTGGGTCTAATCCTGAAATCTCATTAGGACTCAAATTCTTAGCAAAGGTAGATGAATGGCGGACATTAATGCAGGCCACAGGTTGGTTATAGTTATAGTTATAGTTAGCAACTTGTTCGTTGCTGTAAAATAACCTTATGGCATTTTAAATTCATTCAAATTGGACACACTTGATGGTTGTTGGCTAAGAAGTAATTTCCAGTCATCAGTAGTGGACTCTCCCTTGCAGAGTCGTGAGAGCAATTCTCTAAACTGCTTTTGCTCAGGGCAATTGCCTTCTACATGCTGGTTAACAGTAAGTTTTACTACCTTATCAAACATTTGGTACGCTTGATAGCCTTGTTCTCCAATATCACTTGATGGTTTTGAATGGTAGAGCGGTTTATCTCCTACTGGTGGTAGCTGACCTGGATCACCAATTAATATCAAAGACTTCCCTCCAAGGATCTTATCATAACTTCCTGTTGCTTGACCAAGCATTGAATATTCATTGATGTAGTGTCGGGTCTCAGAGGACTTAATGTTCAATGCGAAATGAGCGTTAACATTCAAAGCAAAAAGGGACTTGATTTGCATACAGGACAGTGTAGAACAGACGAGTAGGAGGACTATTAATGGAACTAAGGACATATAATGTCACCGTTTATTTGAGCTCGATTCACGACTTCACAATCAATGAGTATGTAATCAATTCCATTCAGATTTTCTTGAAGCCTACATAATGTTTGTCCCGCAAGATCATTGGAACCCTAGTAAGGAGTGAATTGTTACACCATTTATTATTGTAAGAGGCTTGGCTTTCTCAGTTGTTGCAGACACTTGACATTTTTTCTGCAGAGGCTGTCGTTCAGGAGAATTGTTTGTAAAATGAGACTGTACAATGTTGAAAGCAAGTTGTTGCATTTCACTAAAACTATTGACATCAGAAACTTGATACTCTTGGAATGCTATGGTACTGCTTTGTTCCTTCATGATTTTGATCCATGTTGGCATTTCACCAATCTGCAGATTAGTATAGTGATTTCTGTCTTGATGCCAATCATGGCTTGTGTGTGGATTTTGTTCAGAGGTCTCAAATGGTAAAGTCAGATCTGAGAGAATCATCTATTCTTCAAGTGTGGGAGCATGTTGCTCACCTGGCTCATTTCTGGTTCAATTTGACTCTGAACTACAGATTCTAATTTTTCTAGCCAGTGTGGCACATTGGTTTGTGCATAGGGGGTCTGTAAGAACTGCTGCCAACAATTTATCAGCATTTCATCCGAGAGTTGAGTATCACCCCATGCATTGTCGGGGGTTCTTTGCCAGGGCTTGTACCTCAATAGCTGATATTTACAGAAAATGGCAAAGTTTGGTCCTCTAGGGTTTGAGGAGTAATTTGGGAAAACTTTGGAAATTACATTGTCTGGCAGTTTTGTAAGTTTCCCATTGACAACTTTAAATTTGGTAGCAAAGTGTAGAACATTGAGAGAATTGTCATATTGATCACGATTAGTACAGTGATCAAGTAGTGAGTTGGTTGTTCAGATACTATCATTCTCAAAGGAAATATTATTACATACTCTCCGTGACCCATTTAGACTTACAGGTATAACATTAAATGATGAGCTGTGAAGCTTAAGAGGTAGCACATGGTGCATTGTCTCTTGTGCAGCAAAGTCTCATTCGCCAATGGTTTTCATCACCAGCTTCTTGATAGCTTTGTGAGAATGAGTATCTTGATGAATCCTGTTAATGACCAAATGAAGTGCTTTTTTTAGTATTGGGGATCTTGGTTCACCCTTTGCGGCATGTTTAGCGAGGTACTCAACACAAGCACAGTGGTCAATCACCACCTGAATATCGCAGTTTGCCCGCCAACCTTGCAATTGGAGTTGTTGATGATTGTTGAGTCTCACGTCGTTTCTCTTGGTAACAACTGTAGCCTTATAGTTAACTTTATCACCTTTTGAGTGAACTGCTTCAAATTGTACAGTGGTCTTTGCAGAGTGTTGAAATTGAAAGTGAAATCGACATTTTAACTGTGAGCTTTTAGCATTCGGTCAATGTAAAACGCAGACTGTGGGCTGCAGACTGCAGACCGGGGGTAAAATGCAGACTGCAGATTGCAGACTGAGGGTAAAATAACGAAACACGAACCACAAGGTGAATAAAAGCGGATGTTACCTTTGTTTATGTGGCAGCCATTTTAATTTTCAATACGCGGCTACCTGGGACACCCCCCTGGCAGGGCCTCAATGGTGTGGCACAATTTTGAGCACAGTTTGTGTTTTGAGGAGCATTCGGGGCGGATCTGACTTGTGTAGGTGTTTATTTCAAAATAAATTGGGTGTTTTTGACTACTGTACACTGTTTGCTTTGACTTGTCACATATTGACAGGCATGGTTTGAGTTATCGAGGATAAAATTATATAGAAAATGACCTGAAGGGAAATAAAAATTTGTTTGACTTAGCGGGAGATTTGAGTTATCAAGGGTAAAATTACAGTAAATGAATGACGGAAATCCAGGGGAAATTGATTTTGGTTCGAGTTATTTCGAGGTTTGAGTTAGCGAGAGCTCGAGTTATCGGGAGTCGACTGTATGTGATGAACTTGTGTTTAATGATTTATAATGCTTAGAATTTATTTTTTAGCACTGATGGATAAAGATCAGGGATTGGATAAGGGAGAGCATTCACAAACAGGAGAGAGTCTCAGTAGAGAAGAGACCAGGGATGGTGAGCCAACCCTTACTCTATGTACAGCTGCCATGTGTTGATAAATAACTTTTAACTAGAGTTTTGTCTTGCTAAATTAATTTATTTTATGTTGTCCGGCTTTAAATGGTTATTAATCATAATGGCAGTTATTTCTCAAGAAGTTAAGATTTTTTCTGTACATATTATGCTTCAATATCTAGTTAGTAGAACATTGCAAACCTAATGTGTTAGAGAAAGCAAATAGTTTTGGCTCTATTTTATTTTCAAGACAGTTCTCTGAACCCTGATTAATATGCCAGTTTCTAATTTAATTTCATTTTTCATCCCTGCTTTTAAGGCTTAAAATTTAGTGTAGGTAGTGGTTAGTAGATGCATTTTCAAAATCATATTTCTATAGCATATTTATTTATGTCATTAACATTTTGCATGATGCACATATTTTTTATTCTTTGTTGTGTCTCTTATCTAAAACCCCAAATGCTATGGAACAAGGCAGATGGAGGTTGAGCTTTTTTTGTGTTAGCAAATATAAAGTAAACTTCTTTTTTAAGTGTCATTTACAAAGTAACCGACAGCATTAAATACAAGACGGTTCTGTTCTGTGCCAGGAATCAAGACCTCTGGGCAGGACTGAAAGCCCACCAAAAAGACGGCCAAATCTCATTGGCTGTTGAAAATTGTTCATTTCAAATGCAATCTCCGACGCACGCCCAGAGCAATGTTGTGATGGGCCACATGTATATTATGTGAAACAGAGTCTCTTTCAGAAACAAACAACAATGATTAAAACTTTCTGTTAAGGAATGGCTTTCCTTAATCTGCAGGCCACAAACCTTATTCAGTGTTTCAGACAAATGCAGTGGCTTTCAACCCAGAAAATCTAACTTCAATAACAGCAAGACTGAGTTTTAAAGGAATTTTAAATTTGCTTGCCTCGTGACATATTAATTCCTATCAATGTCCTTGAAGTCCAAACCGGACAATGATAATAACAATACTCCATCTCATAAAGGAAGTATCTGATATCTAAAGAGTTTTCATAAAACCTTCAAACCAGAATCAAAGTATTAACATGGAATCCTGATATGTAATATTTGGTTTAATATTATTTTACAAACAACACCACAAAACAGAAATTAGCACACAGTGATGCTAAACCAAATGTAAATTAAATTTGGAAACCAGATTTAAAACTGCTCCATAGAGTGAGATGGGCAACTTCAATCACAACTAGTGGTTTCCTTAAAATTCCATGAAATTTATTAGCAAGAAAGTGAGTTTATGGAGATCAAACACATTTGAATCATATCAACCCAAAACTGGTTTTCTTGCTTTGAAATAGAAAATAGGTGTATTTTTGGCTATGATTTCACAGCTCTTTTAAAAATGATTTTAGTTTAATTGAAAAGGTTTGTACCTTAATAGGCCCAGAACAGAAGCCTAACAGTCCCTAGTGTAAGTTGATATGAGTAGCCAGGAAGCTTCAAAAAATGCGCCCCTCATTCGCGATTTTTTTTCACAATGTTTTGCTGTGTATTACTAAAGTAAATCCAATGCCATCTTTTAATAGCCTGGCCAAACCATACTTGGAGGTGTTAGATAACATGATTGATGAGGAGGAAGAGGAGTTGGAAGACAAAGAAGATGAAGAAGGAAAGGATGATCAAGAGGAACAAGAGGAAGGCCAAGAGGAACAAGAGGAAGGCCAAGAAGAACAAGAGGAAGGCCAAGAAGAACAAGGCAATGAAGATGAAGACCTCTACAAACTGTTATTAGGAAATGAGTTAAGTGATAGTGATGAAGATTGATAATGTTTCAAATACTTTTTTTAAATTTTTAACAGTGTTTCTTAAATAGACGTGTACATGAATAATAAATAACTAGGAATTTCAGTGTGAAAGTGAGTGCTGGCGAAGGCGTATAAAACAGTGGGAATTGAATTGAACAGTTAAAAGGTTTGGAATACTTCTTCAACTTTTGAGGGTAGGGTTGTAAAGGGTATACAGAGTAGGCACTCGCTGGATGAGTTATAACAATTGCTAAAGCAAATTGCCAAACCGTAGTTCATGCCAAATAGGCCGTTTGCATTATTACTGGTAGGTCAAATGCTCAAAGACTTCCAGGCGAGATATCAATTGATAAAATTTGGCATTTATTCATTGACACAATTTTCATACTTTCTATTACCTTGAAATGGCATTGACAGAAGTGAGCCCATGCATCAGTTGAAGGTAACAAGAGTGTGAATAGTGTGCTATCTCACTAGGGCTCACCAGCAATAATTGCTGGTGAGCCCTAGTGAGATAGAGAATGAGTTCAAATAAATGATACTGTTTTGATTGTTCTGTATAATATAAGAACAGCTTATTCAAATTTGCTAAAGATCAAAGGCTGAAAAAAACATGTCTACATTTTTTTAAATAAATGAACCACAAGTCACTGTGTTGTTTGTAAAATAGTTTTGTTGGATCTCGCTTGAAGGGGTAAAAGAGTGACAGAAAAATCCATATTTGTTTTAAGAACCCAGTCTTGGTCATGCATGACTAACTGTGGCCACCCTCCTTAGTTTCTGGTTAAATATATAAAAGTAATCAAAAAGCATAAACTAGTTTTGGTGAAAATACGAAGCACCGTGTTACCTGTCAGTCAACCAACAACTCCAGCTTTAACATCTCCTTTTTTTATAATTTTGGGTTTGCCACGTGTGAATGTAAGCCATAAGAAAGTTCGTTGTAAAAAAGAAGATGAAATAAAAAATAAAAAATGGATTAGTGGCCTGTGTTAGAAGAGTGCCACTGTAAAGGCAGTGATATAAGTATTATATAAGCCTGTCAAGCAGAGAATTTCCCAAACTTATGTTAAGCATGATTACAACATTATAAATCTCATGATTTTTTTTTCTTTTGCAACATAGGCTAAAAAAGACAGGCCTTAAAATTTACTTTTCAAAACTGTCGGGATGAAACAACAGTTTGCATCAGCCAAGGGGAGGGGGAACTCCTGTATGAAAGGGGCAGGGATGCTCGTTGTCTAACTAAGGGGTGTGAATTTCAGATTTTTGGTCTTGCTAAGGATGTTCCAAGCAAAGTGGCACTTTTTTAACCATCAATCTCTCTTTAAGAGATTTTTAGCAAGCCATAGAAAATACAGCCAATTATAATACAGGAAAGCAAGAGAAAAGGAGGGGTCCCCTCATTTTCTCTTGAGGAAAGCAATTATATGTTTGGTGGTATTCAACCCAACCTTCCCATCGTGCGCTGGGATATTATTCTAGATAACATTTAATGACATTATTTTCTATGGCATGGCATAAAATAGATACACAATAATTTCACGTGGTATACCATGGAGTACCCCAGTTGCCACCTGTATTCTTGCGGCATACATACCAGCCTCTATTACTTTTTTCACTAAATGAACTGCAAAACACGATGTTATATCAGTGAATAGTTTTAACCTGCCTTAGCACGTTTGGGAAAAAGTTATTGGTTCGTTTAGATGTTTCATTTAAAGTACTCAGCTAACCTTCAGGTAAGATTTCCACACAGCCCTTTTTCAAGCTATCACACTGCTCAAACAGAAATCATGAAAAGAACGAGTCAGTCAAAAATTGCATGCATGATTAAATAATGTAAGGGGTTGTGCAGAAATCTTGCTAAACTCCCTGTCAAAATAAGAGAGTCCCTCTACCAGTTTTGTCCACATATTCTCTGAGCTCAAGTCACTGAAAAAAAAATAACTAGAATTGCTATGATAATGATGATGGGCCAAAAGCGCTATGTAGTGTTTTTAATAGGCTACAAAGCGCTTTGTGGTGTGAAAACTCGAAGAAAACAAATTATCTCAGAAAATAGCTGTGAGATGTTTAGGAGTCAACGAGCCATCCAGATTTTCAATGTTAAATCCCAAAATAAAACACCACAAAGCGCTCTGTGGTGTTTTGAATAGGCCACAAAGCGCTCTGTGGTGTTTTGATCAAGCCAGACGTTACCATTGTTGTTTTATAAAGCAAAGCGAACAAGGAACAGCTAGAAAGCATTCTGGCCATAAAATCTACTCGGCAAGAACCTTTCTGTAATCAATGTTCAATGCTAAAATACACAGGAGATGGCTTCAATCACCCAACAAAGAGAGAAGACAACTGTCGCGAGCCGGCTTTGGTGTGAGTGACAAGATTGGGAGTAGCGAAATATTGCGTAGATTGAGTGGTAGTTTTACAGCACCGAAACTAAAATTGGTTACACTGCTTCTCAGGGATTTTGTTTTGCCTCTGCAGTATCACTGAACGATCTGAATGATTTGAGGATAATCGGAAGCGCGGAGATTTGCACTGGTTTATTGGCTGCCGGCTGGGAACACGCAGCACCACTGTTTAAATCTTAGCCTGCTCGCGATACATTTTAGCTCTTCGCTCGCACGGGAACGCTTGCTACACAGGCTATTTAAGAGCCCAAGTTACCAAAAATGAAACAATTTTAAAAATCCGTGGCAAGTGTCAAAAAATGAATTTCGCTTATATTGTAAACTTAGGTAGGCCTTTATGTCCAATAAATCACCACATACTTTGTTTGCCTGAATATCGATTTGTTTTCGGGAAAATCGATAATAAGTGAAAGCCGCCAAAATACCTCTTCGAGGCCTCCAAATTTATGGCGAGTTCAGAAGGTTCGCGTGAATAAATAAAGCAGTTCAGATTGACAAAACCTATCAAATGTTGAAGAATGATATCAGTTAAGTCTACCGACAGCGTTTTTAGCAGTTCGTGGCCTTTTATTTGCAAATTGTAATTAAATTTATTAGACACACTTTTAACTCAATTAAAAGTAGGCCAAATTCATTGACTAATTTAAGCATGTGCGACGCAAAATAATCCATCCAAAACTTGCTTTTGAGAAAGGCAAAGAGTTGTTCTTTTTTGTCCCAAAAGGATTTTTCGGGGAAATGATTCAGCGCGAAAATTTTGATTTTTGAAGTTGCATAATATTCGCTAATTCATATTACCCACGAGAGTTGATCTCATCAATGAAATGCACACATTACACGCAAAGTTCTGGTCGTACTCCACACGGCAGCTAAATTTTCACTAAAAATGTAAAATGGCAGACTAACCTTGATGTTGCTTAGGCATTTTAAGACGATTTCGCAGTTCGTTCACCATAAAACTCAAGCCCTCCGGCGATAACTTGAATGGTGCGATTCGTCAATGAGCCGTGTTTATTTATGGCGCTCGCAAGACACGTACTGTTTTGAAATGATTGACGATTGCTTTTCTTCTATTCAGGCTTCAGGTGCTTCATTTAAGTAGACTTTGCTTTAAACTCAGGTTTGAACGAAAACGTAGAAGCAGTTGCCAACGGAACGACGTAAATTCCAAAACATCTGTTCCTTGTCTCACAACAACGTAACGAAAAGTGAAATCACCGAGGTAAAATTAGGAACAGTGGAACGTTATGCCTATGGACTAGGTTGGATTTGTTCTACCAAGGACCAATATAAAGAAATAATGAGTGCGCAATATCTGCTAAGCGTAAAACCCAATAAAAATGCCCTGGAAGAAATTTATTTTTTTGTTGCCAGGTTAATTCTACAGCTGTTCCTTGTTTTATTTTAGCCATATTTTTTCAGGCTATCATTTCATTTCAAGTTAGTTTGGGCTTTCTATTATTCCGATTGTGAAGCTAAAAGCTATTTAATGTTAATTTGAGAGGATAAAAATTAAAATCTTGAAATTAAACCAATCGATAAATAGTTCTGGCACAACTTCACAAACATCTGTTAGTTTGTTGCTTATTTGAATTGACATCTCTAATTCAGTAACAAGTAGTAAACACTTGATTGGCGACATTTGTGTAAATATGGAGGTCTGCTGTTCTTTTAAATCAATTGTGGGAGGAAGCTGTGGCTTCGACAGGAAAGATAGAAAACAAGAAACGCAAGTTATACCTCTGTTGGCCTGCGCAAAGAACATTTCCAGCCACACGACAAGTTATGGTTTTTCCGGAATCGAAGACGAAGTTGATCTTATCCTCAGCAGAGCTGCCGTGTTTAGACAACCTGTAAACATTAGTTCCATGACAATTTGTCCCTTACATCGTTCCAAACTTGGCCTGGGATGGAGTAGAGGATCCAATACTAGGTGCAGAGTGCCAGCGCTAATATCTAATCACGGTACAAGGAGCAAAACGTGGCCGAAATGTGACCGAGGAATCGGGAAAAGCGATTCTCAAGTCATATTGAAGAAGACTGGTCTATTTCTTCAAGTAGGTTCAGATAAATTTCTTTCGGAGTACTTTTTTCCTGCTATTATTTCTTTAATATTCAGCGTGAAAATGTTGAAAGAAACTTTGATTTCTGTCAGGTATTTGTGTGACGTGTCGGAAAAGACTCAAAGCCCTAGCAAAAGATGAGGAACAGGTCTCACACACTCAAGATGATCTGAATGTTGCTGAGCAGATCGGCAATTTGACACTGGTAAGTTTATGTGAGAAACGACGAAGTACTGAATGCCTTACTTACCACCCACAATATTGACCGCGGTCAAACGAGAGAAATGGGTGAAAAACAAGAAAAATACTTTAAGGGAAAAGCTGTCACTTTCGCTGTTCAAAGATTGATATTTTTCGAGTATCCTGTTGATTTACTAACTTTTTTTGAACTTAAATTAAAACGTTCTAACTGATATTTGAAAATGGGGGAATTCAAACTTGTTGGCACCATTTGTCAAAACAATTTTGTCCGGGTGTGAAACATTTGCAAGTAAAGAAACCCGTTGACGTGGGAGAAATGAAAATACATTTACATTCAGCAGCTATTATACAAATCCTTGCTCATTTTTCCACTTCATTGTGAGTGAAATCTCACGAAATAAAACAAAAAAATTGACCGAGACGTTTGCCGGCGGTGGACCCACAATAGCAGGTTGATATGACAAGTTGGGGTTGAACTCGCCCCAATTTGCCTATTCCAAGGATTGCACATGTACACAACTTATTTAAATTACATGTTACACAACTTAGTTACATGTACACAACTTATTTAAAATCGTTAAAATCAGAACAGTTTTCCTCATCTTGACTACATGCCAAACAGAATTGAGTTACCCATTGCTTTTTGAGATTCTTATTCAAAATTCTTTGTAGCCGCTCGCATATAAGACCTTAGCCTGAGAACAGGCTCCTTAGCACCCTGGTCCTTATGATGTCGCGCTTTTTCTCTTTTCGCACTATTTATCACTTAGGATACCCTTAGGGGCCTGCTCTCAGTCAGGAGCCCATGGCTCCTGTCTCAGTCTAATAACACTCCATCCCCCTCCCCGACCTCCACAGCTCCCTTCAAACACACGCGTACGCGCGCACACGCACGCACGCACACGCACGCACGCACAAATAATGGAAACAACATAACTGGAACAAATGAGGTGTTGCCACTTCTAGTCGTGCGCTATTTTCTCATGTATGCGTGCAAACACATGAAATCGAGGCGTTGTCTCGACTTATTGCATAATGTTTTTTTCCTTTTTACTTCCTCGCACGTGAGTTTGTCATTAGGCAGCTTCTTAGAAAGACAAAAGCAGACGCATCGTGAGTTAGCGGACGAGTAAAACGAGCCAAGAGGGGACTATCAAAAATTATTAAGCACAGACCTTTGCCTATTGCAATGCGCTGGCTTTCTTTTTCCTATATGCGAGTGCTTACACATAAGGTCACCATCAGGCCGTCTTTTCAGAAAGAGACAAAACCAAACGCACAGGTTAATAGGACGGGTGAAACGAGCCGGGAGGAGACTGGGCCAAATAAAATAGGTGCCATGTCGTTTATTACTGCGCTGCTTTGTTCCCTTTGCAGGCCCCTCTTATTCTTTCTTCTTATGTTGTTATTGAGGTAATTTAAAGTTTTTAGGTATAATTAAAGTTCTGCTTAGTTATATTAAGAGTTTGTTTTTCTTTTTTAGGAAGAAGTAGTAGCGGAGAAGGAGGAGGATGATGATGAAGTTTCTTTCACTGCAATGCCTGGTTCCGAATTCGACGCATATCTGTACGAGCCGTCTTTTTCTAAAGAGGGAACGCATCATGAGTCGCCAAGAGAAAAGCTAAACGAGTTTCTGGCCTCAAGGGATATCAGTCCCATACGCCATTCCATGAGAACCCCTTGGGAAGAAGCTTCAGAGCGGACGAAACGGCTCTATACCCGAAAAGCGTGAGAAGCCATCAATGCATGTTTGAATGAAATTGCCCCAGACGACTCGGAAATGCTGCTCACTTCACTGATGAAATGTAAGTCTGAGGAAAGCGCCGTTGACTCCTCCTTAATGGACTGTCTTACCGAGTGTTATAAAAATGCTGATCACTGGAGTGCTCGCAGGCAGATATTGTCAATCATGGCCGACAAAGTTAGCTTCAAGGACTTACGACGATGGTTACCTAACCTGACCAGGTTTCGCTTTAACATAGCAAGGCACCATCTATTGCTCCATGGCAGAGGTTCCAGTGTCCCTACTGTCACAAGCACCAGGATGTATATCGCCCCAGAAAAACTGGACCACTTCCTGGCATTCATAACCAGTACACATATCCTACAGGATCTGCCGTTTGGCGAGAAGACACTGAAGCTGTCCTCCGGTAGTGAAATAAAGGTCCCCAATGTTGTGAGAAGTATCATTCCTGAGCATATTGTGCTGCAGTATGTAAGCTACTGCCGTGATACGGGCTTCACGCCAATGAGCCACAGTACATTGTGCAAAGTGCTGAAGGTATGTTCTGCATCAACCAGGAAATCTATGCAAGGACTGGACTATGTTTCAGCAGCTGGAGCCAAAGCTTTTGAAGACTTGGAAGAAGTGATTGAAAAGATCGGAGATGACTACGGAAAAGGTCTCACTTGGGCCAAGCAGCAAAAAGAAAAGCTCCAAATTGCCAAACGCTACCTGAAGGGAGACTACAAGGTAACATTTTTTTGCTGACGCAAGTTTCAGTTTACTGTTCTTGCACGAGTGAAAAACCAGTGCGCGCAATATAAAAAGTGGCAGACTGGAGAGAAAATGGGTGCGCGTTTAATTATGGGATTGTTTGGAGGCACAATCTGCGCGCGTTAAGATTTTCTCGCAGACACAAGTTTCAGTTTATTGCTCTTGCGTGAACAAAACTGATTCTTGGCGCGCGCAGTTGTGCCCCCAAACGATCCTATAATTCAATGCGTGCCCATTCTCGCCTAAGCATGCCATTCGTTTTGAAAGTGGGCTATTGTGGCGGAGTATTCCAACTAAAATCTAGGTAAAAAGCGGCAGAAAATTATGGCTTACATAACGGACACAGAAGGAAAAATGCATCAGGAATTCGAGAATTTTAGGGAACTGTGAAAAGGGAATACCGTGGCCTCCAGACAATTCGGCCGTCCTTTCTTGATGCTTCACGCGCGCAGCTTGAATTCCCTTTATGCCTCGCATCTTTTTTGCATTTAACGCGCAGGCTAATGAAATTACATTTCTAACCTGCTAGGCATACCCTGCCATAACTGTAATTAATTCATGCCATCTCAAATTACCTGGTCTCTATTTTGAGTACTCTAACGTAATTCACCTTCTAGACTAATTTACGGTATGTGTTTTTGAAGGTCCACATCTCGAATGATTCTTCAGTCCCCGACCATTGTCGAGCTTATGCTTTGAGCTATCCTCAAGATAATGACTACGTCACGGCTTGTGATCATGAGCACAATGCAAGGTGCGATAGATGCGAACTTCTTCTCGCCGTATTACAAGAAATCCAAGCCGCCCTTGACAGTATTGATTGCAGCGACGAAGAGCGAAACGAAATGGATTATGAAACTTCTCAATCGAAACAGAGCATTCAAGCTTGGAAGGCCCATCTTCTTCGCTCTGTTAACCAGGATGCAGCAAGGCATGAAATTCTTCAGAATCTCGATGGACAGTCCGTATTCCTAGTAATGGACTGGGCAATGAAGTTCCTGCCAAGGAAATTTCGTGAAAGTCAAAGCGACTGGTTTGGAAAACGGGGGATTCCATGGCATTTAACCGTAGCTATGAGAAAGAACGACAACGCTGAAACAGAAATGCTTACTTTCGTTCATTGTTTTGAAAGCTGCAACCAGGATAGCTTCACTGTTCTAGCAGTTATCGACGACGTGTTTAATCAACTGAAGGGCATCATGCCTGAGATGAATTCTGTTTACCTCAGGCAAGACAACGCAGGATGTTATCATTCTGCGTCAACTTTATTATCTGTCTACAAAGTAGCAGAAAAGAATGGCATCAAGCTGGAGCGTGTAGATTTTTCCGACCCCCAGGGTGGAAAAGGTTCTTGTGATCGAAAAGCAGCCACAATTAAGAGCCACATGAGGGTCCATGTCAACTCTGGCCATGATATCGAGACAGCATCCCAAATGATGGTGGCGATTGAGTCCTCTGGTGGAATGGAAGGAGTCCGCGTGACAGTTAGCGGCCCGCCACCTCCCGCCAAAATTACGCCAGTAAAATGGGAAGGGGTCAGTTTCATTAATAATATTGCATATTCCGAGGAAGGGATGCGAGTGTGGAGAGCCTATGCAGTTGGTTCGGGAAAATTTGTACCCTGGAACAATTTCAGTCAGCAAAATGTCACTTTATCTCAGCTCAACAAAATTGCAGACAATGCAAAATCTAACGTTGCTTTTGTGACTGTAAAAGCCAGGCTACGCGCAAAGCAAAAACCGAGGATGGAGGAGCTCCAGGAAGGTGCTTCAAAGTTATCATCGCCAGAGAGTGAAAGTGATGACGATACTGGCTGCCACAATGAAAGAAAACTGTTTTACTGTCCCGAGGAGGGATGCGTCAAGTCGTACCAACGCTATTCCTTCCTAGAACAGCATCTAATCAGTGGTAGGCATAAGTATGCCCTAGAAAACCAAACACTGTACGACAAAGCCATGATTCTGTATGCAACAAAGTTGGAACAGGGTGCCGGCCCCGAGCCGGAAGTCGTTGATGATATGTGCAAAAGATCGGTTGATGGTTCAATGCTCCCAATGGGATGGGCTCTGAAGAGTACAACAGGGACAAGAAAAAACTTCACTGCCACTCAGAAGAACTACCTAACGGAGATGTTTCAAGCTGGGGAACGGACGAGGCAAAAGGCTGACCCATCAAGCGTTGCAAGAGCAATGCGGCGCGCAAAACAAAGTGATGGTTCCAGTATGTTTGAGAAATCAGAATTCCTCACCTCCCAGCAAATTGCAGGATTTTTCTCACGTTTGACAGCAAAAAAGAGTTACCAGGCGGACACCGCATCTGATGATGACGAAAGCGTTGAACTGAGCACAGAGAGACAAATTCAAGAGCTGGCTAACGAAGTTCTGGAAAATGTTGCTTTTCAGCATCCTATCATGGTTGAAAATCACAACATCTGCGAAATGGTGAGCCAGTCAAAACTCACCAAGCTTTCCCTAAAGACTCTACAGGACATTTGTATCTCTTTAGAAATTGACGTGTCCACCATCTCAGGAAAGCGAAAACAGCCATACATGAGCCTCTTAGAGGAAGTTGTAGACTCGTGTAGTTGCAAACGCAATAAGTGACATTATTTCCGCAAGAATCTGAGTTGGCCAGTATAGACCAGGTGCCCATTCCGGAAGACCCAGCCTGTCTGGGCACTAAAATGGATGCTGTCCAGATACCTCAGTGCCCGGTGCAATGATTTCTTTGGCCCGATTTGTCTTAGCCTGCTGCCGTTTTAGTGAGTTGGATCACAAGGAAGGAAGCATGGGTAAAGAGCGCGGGAATTGTCGAAAGCCTTGTCAGAGAAGTGCTCCTGCAGCCGGGAACGGGACATTTTTCATCCGACCGGGAATGCCCGATCTAGCAAAGTGCCGTATTATGTCCTCGAAAAAGCATCTCCCCCAATAAACGGCGCCAGTTGTGAAAATAAAGGGGGGCTTACACCCCGATGTAGCTACTGACTTATTCCGACAGAGGAAGTTGACCATGACAATTTAAACTGAGCTCTTTTTGTCCATGCCAGTAGGGCCCGAACAGAAAACTACCGTTCTATTAGTTGCTTTCCAGAGTAGATTGCGTCTATTTTATAAAGAAATTTGTATATGAGGTAGCTCGAACATCATGTAGCCATAGCGCAAGCGTGTTATCAAACTATGCACTAGGTGCATATGGCTATGTTAGAGATACGTTACACCACTGCATCCGGGCTTTTTGTCGAGTTGTGGGCCGCCGCCATTTGTTTCGCGGCAAGATCCCAACGCGAACCGCGCCGCAATTTGTATTTCAATCCGCGAAACGCGCCGTTTTGGTCTTTGCCATTTGTGTTTCACGGCAAAACTGCCTGTCGCCGAGTTTTTGGCCATCGCGATTTGTGTTTCGTGGCGCGGTTCGTGACAGGATCTTGCGAAGCGAATTGCGGATCGCGGCGACCGAAAAATTCGGCGGGATTCACGGGAAGATCGCGCCCGAATTTTTACCGTTGACCCCATGAACGTGCGAGGTTTACCCACGAGTGTTCATTCCGTCCCCCACTTGGCAACGATAACAATCTTTATTTACAGGTATTTACGATCTTTACTTACAGTATCGCTTGAAGTGCTTCGCGCCAGCCAAGCCAAATTTCACGAGGAAAAAACCGTCTGTTCTGAGTAGGTTTTATTCTTAGCATTTTACGCACGAGTATTAGTCTTCTCCCGAATATAAGCCCATGTAGAGTAAAAAGGTCTGTTCTGATCGTAGTATTTGGAAACTGGTGTAAGCTGTTTTTGTTTCCTTTTGTTGTCAAGCCCTTCCCATTTCCCTCCTTGAATGGATGCCAAGAGCTACGGGTGATCGAGAAGAAATTAGCAACTTCCAGACCCGAAGTCATAAACATTGTCACGCAACCGTTGAGAAATTTTCTCAAAGTTTGGTTCATTGACTGTTTTGAAATAGCTCCTAATTTTCGTAAAGCTGAAAGTAAAATAACAATAATTAAAACATTTAAAATATCTTGACAAACGTATCAGTTGAGCAATCGCTTCTCAATTCTGAACTTCCAACTAGTAATAGATTAACTCGGCAGTGGTTGTTAATTTCACCTGAACTCGTTGTGTCACAAGGTTGACAATAAACACATGTTTTTAGCTAACGACTTTCAGCCAGAACCTGGTACAGCTTTTTAGTTCAGAAGTGATGTTTAAGGTAAGGTCTTGAATCCAGCATTTAAAGAAACGGAAGAAAAAGAATTGTCACGTGAAAACAGGAGAAGAGCGCCCGAAGTGTGAAGTGTATACGAGTAAACACGGCGAGTTGAGGAATCGCACTGACGAAATCTCGCGGCGGGAAAAAGTTTAATGTCAACAAGCTGCTTCAACTTTCTTTGGAATGCTTCAGCAACATCAAGGTTAGCGTGTAGCTTTTTAAAATAGCGAAAATTTCACTCTAATATGGCGTAGCATTGGGCTTTGCGTGAAATGTGTACATTAAGCTGATAAGATCGACTCTCCTGGGTAATTTGAAAAAGCGAATATTATGCAACTTCAAAAAATCAAAGCATCGCGCTGAATCATTTCCCAAAATAATCCTTTTGGGATCAAAAAGGACAACTCTTTGCCTTTCAAAAACGCAAATTTTCGGCGAATTTTTTTGCGTCGCACATGCTTAAATTAATCGATAAGTTGGACCTATTTTTAATCGAGTTAAAAGTGTGTCAAATAAATTTAATTACAATTTGCAAATAAAAGGACAAGATCTCCTAAAAACGCTTTCAGTAGATTTACTTGATGTCATTCTTCAACATTTGATAGGTTTTGTCCTTCTGAGCTGCTGTATTTATTCACGCGAAGCTTCTAAAGTCGGCATAAATTTTGATCTGTCGAAGAGGCATTTTGGCGGTTTTCACTTATTATCGATTTTCCCGAAAACAAATCGATATTCAGGCAAACAAAGTATGTGGTGATTTATTGGACATAAAGGCCTACCTAAGTTTACAATATCAGCGAAATTCATTTTTCAACAGTTGCCGCCAAATGTTTGACGGTTGGTAAAAGTGACTCTTAAATCTTCGATCGAGCTTTTTTGTTGAATTTGAAACTGGAAATATACTAAGCCGTCAATTCGCGATAGAAATCTTGTGAGGTAAATGGAATTCTTGCAAATAGCCGCTGCATATTTCCGTTCAGAGTCAAAACATAATGACAGTCAAATATTGCTTCCGTGCCCTACCCCTCGAAAAAACAGTTTTGCTCGAAGACCGAACTGCAACAAAGATTAGTTACCAGTCTTATGCTGCGTGTTACTAGATAAAACGCATGATATGATTGGCTCAGTATATCGCATTACCTCATAGGACACGTTCGCCAGCTAAGACACGACTGCAACGGTACATATATATGCTATCCTAAGTTGTAACATTCATTCCCTGAAGAAGTCTCAGTTTGAGACAAAACGCGTCGGAATTAAAACTGATAAGTTACAACTACAAAGTTCTCCTTTGTGCTGCTCACTAGTCCTTGTTAAAAAATTTTAAAAAAATTAAAAATAAAATTAAAAAAAAAGTAAAAAAAAAAAGTAAAAAATTTTAAAAAAGAAATTTCCATGTACCTGGTAACAGTAATATAAAAACTAGACTTACAGAAAGCGTACATGGAAATTTCCATGTACCTAGTAACAGTAATATAAAAACTTGACTTATAGAAAGGGTCGATGAAAATTTTTTAACTTTAGTTTTTCTGAAGTAGGAAATTTGGAAAAGAATAGATCTTCATACTTTCCAACTAGAGAGCAAACATTCGTAGCCTTAACCCACAAATTGTCCACTGACCTACCACATCAGGCCAAACCAGCTGTTACTTTGACTAAATTTCACCAGTAGGCCTTGCATCTGACTTGGTTTATTTATAAAAGTTTCTTGCATATTCTGACTACTTGTCCACCAACAGTAATGATACACACATAGCAGGGTTTATTTTTCCACTTGTGTGTAGCAAATATCTCTATAATAACACAAACTTTTCTTATTTAGAACTGCACATGTACCTTGGGAATAGAAAAAGATCCTTCAGAAAGACAAAAACACTGTTTCGACTGGAAATTGAGGAAAATTTCAGATGCTTTACAAAAGGGGTCAAACAGGATACATGGAAATTTCCATGTACCTGATTTAATGAAAGGGTTATTGGAAATTTCCATGTACCAGTAACAAAAATTATTTACTACACTATCATGTAATAACTAGTGAGTATAATATTAATACACTAAATACAGTAGAAAATTTATTACAATCAATATTGCAATATAATTAAGATGACATTTTCAGCTCAGTCTTCCTCTGTTCCCTCTTCATCATTGTCTGATTGTGCCTTGTGGGCAAGGGGTGTCACTTCCTTCTTGAATATACTGACAGGCTGTTGTTTGTCATAAATACTCAGTAGATTCACTTTTAATTCAAGAGATTGCTTCAAGCAGGACAAAACTGATAAATTTACAAAACAAAAAATAATAAGCACATTCAAATCAAAGAAATTACCACATATGTAAAACAATACAAGATGTACATATATACCTTGAATCTGCAAGTTTCCTAACGCTAACAAAATTCCTCTTGGTGGCACAAAAAGCCTTATCAGGTGCCTCATAAATTCCTCCTCCTTTTTTGCAACAAACCAATTTGTTGCACTTCTCAAAGGGGTACCAACAAAAATAATGGATGTCTTCTCCACCACATCTGTCAATCCAGTGCCAGCTGTTGACAAAAAGGTAATACAGTATTATGCATTTAAAAGGTAGTCCTGTTGTTATATCTGGAGCTAATAGCACCTTCTTTAAGGCTGGTTTTCACAAGTGACGCAGTCAGAGTTGTAATCAGACGTGCAGAGCAATAAGATGTAAGGGAAATCAAACTGTCTGAGTCTGAAGGAGAATACCAATTCCGTTTAACTCCATCACTTACGACCTGGTGAACTGTGCTCTGAGGGCCCAAGAACTAGCATTGCCATTGATTGGTTATTTTGCTTCTGCCTTTGACTCCAACAATCTAGTTTTCACTGGATCATAAGCAACGGATAAACAACGGAGTCATAGGTAGAGTCGGGCGAAATTGGAAAAGTTCTGATTCTTCCAACCCTGATTCAGTCAAGCTTATGAGTCCACTTGCAACTATGATATTCGATTTTCACTAGGTCATAAGTGCTCTTACGACTCCAGTTACGACTTGACCTCTGACTCCATCGCTAGTTTAAACCAGCCATTAGCGGTAACTTAAATATTTATTTAACTGTTAATTTTAAAATTAAAAAGTTATCCATCAACAGTATAACAACATCCGGTTGACATTAAGACTAATCCAATGTGAAATGTACCTTTGGCAGAAATTCCACTCCAGGCCACAAACATTACATGACCTTTTCCTCCAGGGGTACATTCTTCCAGGAATTGCAAGCTGGTCTTTGTCCTAACTACAATGGTGTAGTTAGACATGCCAGTTCTGGTATTGAGGCCACAAATGTGCCTCACAATGGCCTTCACTTTGTCTTCACTCCATGCCTTAAGGGTTGAAACACATTAGCTGTGGTCACACTACGCACTTTTGCCCTAGGTAAACTTGACTTGTTGACAGTTTTACCTAGGGAAACTTCAGTTTAGAAGTGTGACCGATTTTTCCCCAGGTAAATTACCTAGGGAAAATTTTTTCCATCGAAGCTTGAATATGTCAAGAGAACAATAGAATTTCCCTTGACAGTTACCCTACATGTTTTAAAGGGGTAAACTGAAATCCCGAAGTAGTTAGCCAATAGATGCTTGTCGGCAAACGCGCTGATGATAGATTTGATTTAATCGCGTCACGTTTTACCTGAAACACATCGAAGTGCAAGTTATTTGCCGCTTTGCTCGCATGTGTGCGTGTATCAAAGGAAGAAGATGGCCTGGTTCAGATCGAACGTGTAAGTATAAATTATTTGCAATCAGTACACGTTTCATGCATTTGGCTGGATTTACGCAAGATTTTACCTTTTTTTACCTTTATTAATCGGGCGGTTTATAATTTCGTTTCAGAAACCAGTTTGCCCAGGGAGACGAACAAGACCCGATCTTTAATGGATTTCTTTTCAATCGGCTACATCAACGGAATCCAGGGCCAAGCGGATTGTTCCTTCAAAATCAATGCATCCCACCAACTTCACTTCATTTAACTCAACCAAGCGCCCTCACACCAGCCAGCGAAATTCCGTCAACGTCGCCAAAAATATGTTTACGCGGCATGAAATTTAATCACGTCAATCCCTTGTAAACCTAGATGTGATTTTCTTCAATGTGACCTTTTTACCTGGGGAAAACGAAACCCGAGATAAATTTACCTCGGGTGTACTCAGGTAAAATTTCCCTTGGTAAAACGCTGTTCCCTAGGGCAAAAGTGCGTAGTGTGACCACAGCTATTTTTAGTAGTCTATTTCTCATTAACACCGCCAGCTTTCCATCCTCTAATTATCACATAGATTGCTGGCAATACAAAAATAATGCACTTCATTAATGTTTGGAGGCTAAATAAGCTTAAGGAGATAGACTAGTGTTTAACCCTTTAAGCCCTGAGGGGTCTCCCTGTGATGAGTAAAATCGTGTGGCGTTAGCAAGAGTAAAATATGTTAAAAATCTGCTTAACAGCGAGGTTTATGCAATGCACTGTGGGAAGAAATTAATAAACATGCAGGAAGATTCCAAAGCTGATTATGTCTTCGGACCTAATTCCTCTCAAAAAAAAAAGAATTTTTATTCATATGTACTTTGCAAACCTGTTTGCAAGTCACTTTTAAAAAACGTATTTAATAATTCATGCACAAAATATAAAAATTTGAATGCTAAATATTAGTGTAGGAACAGATAAATATAGAGCTATTAAGTTTCTAAAGCTATTTACAAAATTCACAAGTTGTGTTGCATCAGGACCTACAACACTTGGCTGCACCTCATGTTTTAAAGCTTGACACAACAATCCTGCTCATTGGGTAAACATAATTAATTAAATCAAAAGAAAAATTCTGATGAGCTTACTTCCTGTGCCTGTATCACTGTAAGATCAGCACAAGAGAATGGAACATCTTTACCTAATTCTGCAGAAATTGTATGCTCACTGGAAAACAGTGCACCATACCACAAACCATTTTTCCATGTAAGCTGTGTGGATTGACCTTGAAAGAGTACATAGTTCAAGTTAATATGTATATAGTTATAATAAGTTACCAACTCACAAACAAAAGGTCTCCACAAGATATTGGCCACTCTATAATGTATAAGCAGGTTAAAAACAACCTTGTTACAAGCTGTGTATCTCAACTTTTTGAAGCCAAGGATAACTCTCATCACATACTCAGAGACTGTGACTTCTAAATACCTCATTTTAATACCACATGGAAAACACGCACAAAGGTTAACCAAGGTCCACATGTCTAGTCAAAACTAGGTAGCAATGAACTTAGGATGTCACCAAGCCTCAATGCATTTAATACAAGAAGTAAACTTCTCAGATCCTATTGACAACAGCAGTAGCTGCTGCAAACTATGTAAATTCTAAACATTGTTATTACTATTATTTAATTCACAAATTGTAAATAATTATCAATTATTTTTAACATTTTAACATTGTAAATTTACTTAGAAGTTAGTTCTTCATAAGTACAGATAGGTGTTCTAAGGCCAATTTTAACTAATTAATTTAACATTAGAAAACAATCCTAAGAAAATACGCTCGCTGATTGGTTAGAATTTGTGTTTCTATAACTCGATAGAAACACAGAACTAACACAAGCTGTTGACGTAATGATGACGCGGCAAAGAGAATTTACATTTTGGTCGTCAAAGTTAACAATTTGTTTTCCTTTTTGTCCCGGTGTTTTCTAAAAGAAATAGAAAACATGTTCTTTGTGTTTCTATCGAGTTATGGAAACATTCGTGAAAGTTTGGGAGAACTCGAAAAAGCTGTGGAAACACTCGCCTGCGGTTTGTGTTCCCACAGCATTTCTCATTCTTCCAAACTTCCACCCGTGTTTCTATTAAACAATTAGACTATGAGCTCGAGATTTCTATCGCGTGATAGTTTACGAGGGCACAGCCCGAGTCAACTATCACGCAGAGAAATCGAGAGCGAATAATCTAATTGTTTTAGTATAAATCTACTAGTCGTTCAAAACTTTGTCTTTTCTGGAACAGCCTCGACCAGTAAACTGTCTAAATCTTCTTCAGACACTTCCAAAATGTGAAGAAGCGGCCGCCATTACGCTACTCACTATCTATCACAGAATAGATAGTGGGTAGCGTAGCTAATCAGAGCGCGGCATTTGTGATAGAATGCTAGTAGATTTATACTAAAACTCAATAGAAACACGGTACATGTTTTCTATTTCTTAACTAATTATTACAGAAGGGGGGCAGAAAAAAGGTACTTGAAAGGATGCCCAGAAATGACAGCTGTCCATCACACACTTTCGTTTAATATATATGAGTAAGTGGTTCCTTACAACAATTCACCATCTCTTATTGTTCACAGACACTTTACTTTTCATAAAATCTTGCTCGACCTGCAGACACTTATCACTTGCATGAGATATTGAACTAGTTGGCCTTAAACCAAGGCAAATTTATTTCCTCATAGCTTGCTCAGGAAAGCAATCACAAGCACAATTGGTATTGGCTGGGGTTTGACTCCCAATTGAGAACAGATTGGTTTTTGCTCCAGATGTGCCTAACAGTGACATTAATGTGCAATATGTTTCTTTGACAGTGTATGTATTTAGGAAAATTCCTGCCTTTCTAAGCTAAAATACCTTTTCTTGTGTTGTCATGTCATGATGAAACCGGTCCATCCTGTTGTGATTGAAGGCTATTTGAACGACCTCTCTTTTTGGCATTTCTGTAAAAAAATTTTTCTTCATCAAATAACAGAGCTTATAAACAGCTTATAATTGACTAGAAAGCTAAAAGAGGGAAAATATGACTACTGTACATGTACCAGTAATTGTTATAGGTCTAAGTAGAGTCCAATAAAAAATATCTGGTCTGCAATTTATACAAGCAATTGAACAAATTCACGCAGAAAGACACTTCAATTTCCTAAAATTGATCTTGGCCAACATACTAACACAATTAACCTTAAGGCAAACTCACCTGTAAGCAAAATGACTTCTGTATATTTATATTTCCAATTGTCCGGATTTTCCTGCAGTAAATGCTGCATTGCAGCTCTCCGGTGGTTTCCACCAATCACTTCTAACTCATACGAATCTAAAAGTTCTTCCCGGAACTCTTCGTGTTTTGATACACCTTTGACACCAAGAGAGGCTTCAATCCAAAGAGCACCTCATTGTCTTTGAATTCTGCAATGAGTGATTGGACAAACAGGTCATCAGTATCATGGAGCTTGTATTCTTTTCGTGGCTGTTTTAACGTGGACACAAGGACTTTCAGCAGACCTAAGTAGAAATATAAATTAAACTGTATGAGCACACCAACTTGCCCAAGTCTATGGATATATTCATGGTTTACATCTTCCTTATCATTGGATACTTGCTTAATCTTGCTTTGCTTAATCAAGGTTATGGACAAAACACTGACACCCACACTATGGACTACCCCTAAAAAATACTAATCCAGATGAGTGCTATGTTAAGAAGCTGCGATTATATACTTACACTGCACGAAGGTTGCTTTCGTCCTGTACGGCCTTCAGCCGCCATTTCAAATTATTATACTGAATAAGCAACCTCTGAACACAAAAAGCGTAGATTCAAGTCATACGAAGTGATGTCAGCAGAACATAAATCATCTGGGAGCGAGATTGAACTTGTGATAAATATTACGCCAGGTGCCTGGTGTACCTGTCATTTTCAGTGCCTTTTCATAGTCCACAGAATATTTGATTTGCCTTGAGTCTGCGTCATTTTGTGCCCAGCGGTTGCTCTAGAAGGAATAATTTATTCAAGATGGCGGCCGAAGGCTTTGCGGAACGAAAATAAGAAGTGAGACTCCTGAAAAACCTCGCGAAGGTAATTTTTGAAGAACTCATGATGGTTTTTCCTATCAGTAGCTTTCGTGCATTGTAAGTAGATATATAATCGCAGCTTCCTAACATAATACTTATCTGAAATAGTATTTTTAGGGGTAGTCCATTCGGGTAGTCCATGGACTGGGAGTCAGTGTTTCGTCCATCACCAATGTGGAAAAGCTGACAAAAAACTTACACAATGATATGGCATATCTTTGTTGGGAATGATCTAAAGTTATGCCATCATCGCCATCAATGGATGAGAACTGGCTGGCTGGTGTAGCAGACGTACTGTTGGGTGCAGTTAACACACCCGCGGTGCTAACTTCAGGGGATTGTTGGCTTGGTGTGGTACTAGTAGAGCTTGTTTCTGTGCGACAACGTTTGCTAACATTTGTTGGCGTTGATTCGATTGGCAGTGCCACGTCTGGGGATTCTCGTATTGGTTTTGTACTGCCGGTAGAGGTGGTCTCACGGCTACGACGTTTTGTTTGATTTTCATCAAACTCATCGGTAGAAGTATTAGGTCGTTTTCCGCAATTTGAATGAGAGAACTCAACATTCAATACTTTGACCACTTGCTCTCCAAATTTCGTAATGCTTCCAATCTCCTTATACAGCTCCCTGTTAAGGTCACCTGTCGGATTCAAGTATGTGAGGTCCAGGAAAAGACTTTTTCCGGAACTGTATTTCACCTGAAAACAATCAACAGCCTTAACTAAACCTCACACCGAATATTATTATCCACGTGCATTGGAATTAGGTTGGCAAAGCTCCAATATTCTTCAGGGAAGCCACAGTCCGACCACAATATTTTCATATCATATCAAAGCGCTCAGCGACGTTTATTTCTCCTCCAAATTTCGGAGCGATTCTGTAAGCTTTGAAAAAACATTTAAAGTAAAAATGTCTCAGTCGGCAATGCAGAATACCAGTGGCCAGCATTGTCTTCTTGTTGCGGCATCATTTGAAGAAAGATCGATACAGATAACAATGCACGATTATAACAAATGTATACGTGTAAGTGGCCTGGCCATGGTATTCTGAAGTTTAGCACCATAAATAAGGCTAATAAGCTTACTAAAATCCTGGCCAGCATTTTCAAATTTAAAGAAATAAACAGCCTATACCTTGAGCTTGCGGGAATCTTGAGCGGTTGGTTTGAGGCTAACAACGTGTCCAGGCTCGGTGCCATCCTGAGAGAGAATTGGAGATCTACTCGCTTGATGCAACGTGCGCACCTCTCCATTCTCTTCCTTAGAGAAGTACCACTTCCTCCCCGAATGATGCTGTTTTGCCGAGCATCTTTCCTCCATAAAGTCTAAACGTATGACACTGCTAAGCACCAACAACCTTCACTCACACAATGAGGACTCACAATATATGTGACGATACCTATGTGACGATACCTATGTGACACGTGCATGAGAAATTTATGGGGGGTTGACGGTTTTTTGAGTTGCTGTTTGGTTCAATTTACTGGATGTCCAAGGTATCATAAGATGGACGTTAGAATAGATCATAAGATACTGGGGTTGCTATGTTGGGTGGTTTTCTTCATCCCTACAGTCGTAAGTGGCTAAACTGGTTGTAAATTCACTGGCAGTGAATTGTAAGATTACAAGCAGTTTTGGTCCTGGAATGTACATGGAAATTTCAATGGATTTGCCAGTAATATGGTGAAATAATAAGACAATAAGCAGTTTTCATCTAGGTATGCACATGGAAATTTCCATGGATTCACCAGTGACATGGTAAAATTGTAAGATTATAAACAGTGTTGGTCCAGCCTTGTACGTGGAAATTTCCATGTATTCACCAGTGACTGGTAAAATTATAAGATTACAAGTAGTTTTGGTCCAGCCTTGTACATGGAAATTTCCATGGATTTTCCAGTGACATGGTAAAATTTGTGAGATTATAAATAGCTCTGGACCAGCCTTGTACGTGGAAATTTCCATGGATTTTCCAGTGACATGGTAAAATTGTGAGATTATAAATAGTCTTGGCCCAGCCTTGTATGTGAAAATTTCCATGGATTTTCAACTGACATTGTAAAATTGTGAGATTATAAATAGTTTTGGTCCAGCCTTGTACGTGGAAATTTCCATGGATTTTCCAGTGACATGGTAAAATTATAAGATTATAAATAGTTTTGGCCCAGCCTTGTTCGTGGAAATTTCTATGGATTTACCAGTGACATGGTAAATATGTGAGATTATAAATAGTTTTGGTTTAGCCTTGTACCTGGAAATTTCCACGGATTTACCAGTGACATGGTAAAATTCTTAGATTATAAATAATTTTGGTCCACCCTTGTACATGGAAATTTCCATGGATTTACCTGTGACTGGTAAAATTATTAGATTATAAATAGTTTTAGTCCACCCTTGTACATGGAAATTTCCAACGATTTTCCAGTGACAGGTAAAATTATAAGATTATAAATAGTTCTGGTCCAGCCTTGTACATGGAAATTTCCATGGATTTTCCAGCAACATGGTAAAATTATAAGATTATAAATAGTTTTGGTCCAGCCTTGTACCTGGAAATTTATGTGGATTTACCAGTGACATGGTAAAATTGTGAGATTATAAATAGTTTTGGTTTAGCCTTTTACCTGGAAATTTCCATGGATTTACCAGTGACATGGTAAAATTCTTAGATTATAAATAGTTTTGTTCCAGCCTTGTACATGGAAATTTCCATGGATTTACCTGTGACTGGTAAAATTATTAGATTATAAATAGTTTTTGTCCAGTCTTGTACATGGAAATTTCCATGGATTTACCAGTGACATGGTAAAATTGTGACATCATAAATAGTTTTGGTTTAGCCTAGGCTAAGGAAAAAATCCTTAAATCCCAAGGGTGGGTTAATATTGGTATCTTCTTGGTAAATAGCCAAATTCCAAAGAAGATCCCAAACTTGGTAAAATCGAGCCATCCCAATTTCAGTTCATCTTGGGAATTCAATTTACCAAAATTTTCCCAAGATGAAAAGTTTTCCTTTGCCAAGAAAATACCAAAATAAGCAGGGTAAAAAACCCAAGCTTAAGATCCCAGAGTTGGAGTAAATCTTGGTAATTCCTTGGTAAATACTATAATTCCCAACATCCCAGACTTGGTAAAACTGAGTCATCCTAATATGGGATTACCTTGGAAATCAAATTTACCAAACTTTTTCCAAGATGATAACATTTTTTTATCACAAAAATACCAAAACAACAGGGGAAAAAGCTTTGGTCCCAGAGTTGAAATAATGTTGGTAACTTCCTGGTAAATAGTGTCATTTACCAAAAGATCCCACGGCCAAAGGATCAAACCTTGGCAATTTGAATTACCAAATATTTCCCATGACTTACCGGTGATTTCTACCATATTTAAATCTTCTAAAGTTGGGTTTACGTTGGTAATTCAATGGTAAAGTAGTTCCCCAAAATCATAATACTAATTTCATTTTATCTTGGTAATTTACATTTACCCAAGATGGTGGTTTACTTTTCACCATCTGACTAAATTATCATATTCAAGGAAATATTCTGACTATATTCTATTTAAATTAAATAAACAAAATGTGTCAGTTTCCAACTTTTATTATTTTATATATACAACAAAACTTGATGATAATAAAACTCTTGTTCTTGCAATTTCAAATTGTCAATTACTGGTTCTTTCCACAACTAATCTCCCAAAGGGAACATCATAATTATATACTCTCACCAACTATAACAAAACAAGTCAACTTATGGTTAACGCTTTTCTACTTGCTAACAATTTTACTATAAACTACAACATGATTCTTGGACTGTGTCTAGAAGAGTAAAGGCACTAAAACATACTTGAATACCCATGAACAAAGGCATTTAAGTGTTACCTACAAAGTACAATGTACTGTGCTACACTTGGGGTACCTTTTTGACAACAGCACTCTGTCTGTGCAGACAATAAAAGTCAGCATCATCTTAAAAGAAGTTCCTTGGCTAACAACATCATCAACTCAGACTTGTCTTTTGACTTTATGTTCTTTATTTTGAACTCTCTACAAGCAGGCATTAGGTGAAGGTCTTTCTTCACCTCCTTTGTGTAGCCGTTGTTAAAATGAGCTAATACAATTGTCTCTGCCGTTGTTAATGGTACTGAGGAAGCTTGTTCACCTCCTGCAAAAAAGCAACAAAATTAAAAAGCATGTACTATATACAGGAACTTATAAAACTCATGCAGCCATGCAATGGCAATTCAAAACGCCTATTAAAAATTTAAAATGCTATATTGCATCATTTGTTTCTTCTTTAACTAATAGAGGAACAAGTACTAAGTGCCAAAAAGTGGTTGCAAGAAGTTAAGAGTGAATGACCAGCCCATGCCTATGCCCATCAAAATCTGAAGTTTAATGGTCATTTGACCGATGACCAACAGTTATTTGCAGGCTTGACAGAGAGAAATCAAAATAATTGGAGATTTTAAATGTTAGCTGTGAATAAAGTAAATTGGTCTAAAAATCAGAACTGAAAACTGCTTGCTACATACTCATCATGTTACCTGGTAACTTAATGACTGTGTCTCCACAATCATTGCTCTTCTCCTCTGTTTCTTTTGGCCTCTGTGAGTAATTGTACTCATCGTCCTCATAACTGCCATTGTCAGATAAACTTCCCTTCTCTTTATCCTGTTGGCTTTGTGAGTGTTTACTTTCTTCATCAGTAGAACTTTTTTCCTATATATAGAAGTAAATATTGCACCAAATGAATGTTGGGTTAAAAGAAATTAACAAAAACTGAATTAACTGGCATGCCAGCCTGTATAGAAGGCTTCTGTACACTGCAATGAATTTGTCTAGCAAAACGTTGATGGAAAATAAATACCTAATAATATTTTATTTTTAGCATGAACAGTGTTTACTGAGATGTCATGGCAAAAAAAAAAATCAACTTTCAGATAATTCTTTGATTCTTTGGGAGCGAAGTATTTGTGTGGTCTGAGATTAAAAATGTAATCTTGGATTCTACCAAAGTAATGTACCCTTATTTCTGTGCACACCTGTGCTGACATACCTCATAATTATATCCTTCCCTTACCATCCTTCGTCTTTCGTCAAGTATTGATCTGATGTGCTGCCTTAGTTCCTCTAAAAGAAATGATCATAAAGTAAGATGTAATAGGAGGCCCTTTGCATAAACTGGTTACATGACCAATTATCACTAAACTTTGTTCCGGAGCTATTTTCCTGCTTGTCCGTTTTTTTTTGGTTTGTGGCAAGCGTTATCGGTGCAATATTGTGCTACAGGCCCTTTAAGGTCAACAACATGTGTATCCATTTCAAATAATTACAAATTTCCATGGGCAGAATAAGAACTAATTCCCACCTTCATCATAACCAACTTCAGCCTTCAGACGTACTTGGCATTCTTTTGTTAGTTCTTCAAATTGCTTTTGGGCACATGGGTTACCCCGGTATACTGTTTCCTGGAAATGCAGTTACCGTTTTCCTGTGAACTTGTTTCCGTCTATAAGCAAATAAGATAATTAACTGCCTTGATACATTGCTATACCCACTTCTTGTCTCATTCGTACAGGTATTACTGAATTAAAAATTTGACTTGGTTCACAACTGTGTGGCTTGATAGCTCAACTGGTAGAGTGTTTGCACCAGTATTTTGCAAAAGCCATGGTTTCAAGTCCAATTTAAGCCTTGCAATTAGCCAATTTCATACTGTGAGCTCTGGGTACGAGTCCCTCAAATTTGATGATAGTAACACAAAACTCATATACCGGTAGTCAGAATATACCATATACCCAGTCCTCACCGTATGAAATTGGCTAATTCTTTTTCAGGGCTTTGTCATATGTCATTTACTAAGGTGAATTTCTTCTCAGTTCTATTAGTGAAAGAGTTTAGTGACATTTCTGTTCCAGTGCTCTAAAGGACACTAGAAAATAAGTTAATAGCAATCAAAATAAGTCTTACCTTCGAAGTAAGTCCTGTTTCTGTTCAGGGGAGAGGACAATATATTTTTTTCTACTTCTCTGTAGTCTTGGCATTTTTTGGTGTTGACTCATCACCTGAAAGAAATTTGACGTTTTTATTTTATTGGGTTTTAAATAATTACTCTTTGCTTGTTCAGTAACATCTGCCAACTTTGTATTAAAAACATACCCACTAATTCCTGGAGTTTTCTCCTGAACATTTTTTTGTCTCCAACTGTCACAACCTTGCAGCAGTTTAGTTCCGCATCTGATAATCCTTCTTTCAGACACATCCCATCAATCTTTTGTTCTACAAGGTCAAAAATAAAGTGTGTTGAAAAACTGCTTACAGGGAAAATGGGGCAAATTTGTGCATAAAAAGAGAAAGATATATTGAATCTGTCAAATTTACACAACGAAGATATTCCAACATAAAAAAAGATTTAAGTTCAATCCAACGTTCTATTTTATTCCTTAAATTCTCGATTCACACTTTCCCGAAAATTCTTATATAGGCAGAATTTTCTCTCAATCACAGCAAAAAAGCTGTACAGTTCGTGTTGGGTACAAGCAAAAAAATGTATGTGATGTGTTTTGACTTTTATTGCGATGTAGTTTAATATATATTGAAATGAATATTGACATGTTTTTCTAGAAAGTTAATTTCCTCATTAGCTTTGGTTTGAGTGGTCAGAACTATCATACACACAAGATCGACAAAAAGATTTCGGCTTACCTCAAAAACTAACCTCAAAAACCAATCTTAAAACCTCCTAACCCTTGGCTGTCTAACCACTGCAAAACGTCATCTGTGTCCCATTGTAAAGAAATTTTGGCAAAAGTGATTCAGTTAAGACAACCACAGGCCTCGTAGCTCAAATTAAACTTGGAAACAGACATTTCCTGGAGGGGAAAACATCGTGTTGTACACAAAATCAACACTGACCTTACCATAGTTAAAAGCTTTGAAACTAACTGCTAATAAAGTAACGAGATTTTACCTTCCAAATCTTGGCCCAAAGTACTTGCACTCTTTGGTGATGAACAAGAAGATTTTGCACTGTTTTGCCCGCTCGAAGCCATCTTGTCTTCCCCGAAACCGAAAGCCACAAAGCGCGCCAAAACACGGCGCGGTGCGGAGAGAAAGATGGGATTTCTGCCGAGAGCCAATCAACGCCTTCGATACTTACGCGCCATTTTGACAACTCTATTCGTACATGCAGTGTGTTTATTAATAAGAGGAAAATACTTTGGCAAGTGGAGATATTTTTCCCTATATATATAATCACAGTAAGGCTAACCAAAATCAAAACTCAAACCATCTTTAGTACTTTACATCCTTCACAATTCTCAATTTCTTCATCTGAATCTTGATCAGTCGACACAATCTCCGTGTCATATCCATCATTCCATTTGCGGACAGAAAGGAAAATGTTGGCATCCCAGTGGACAGTACTCATATCTTTCACTTCTATTGGGTTTTTGGAACCAGCTCCCATGACAAAAAGTCGACATTTATCTTCTAAAACGCTTGCAATTTCGCTTAGTTCATTTCTCAACCTGTGCAGTTCCTCTTCCACGAAAATGCATTTTGAGTCTGTTCCATTGCTCTTTCTATGACCATGGATCGAAATTTTGACAGCGAAACTGGCCACGTCTGAAACTCAACTTTTAGCCCGTCAAAGTGAATACAGAGCAGATGAACTCTAACCCACAGGCGCATTTTGACGACTCAGTCGACAATCAAACGCGAGTCGGACGTCGACCAAGTGACAAAAAAGAGGGCTCGATCTGGGGACGAGAATGCTGATGTGTTGCCGTCGGTTCCTTTGTTTGTGAACCCGTGCTGTTTTGAGACAAAGAATTTGTTCTAATATGATCGATTTTCACGCCATCGAGAGCTTTGCGAGTTTTATATGCCTGCAGCAACCTCGTGTCGATGTGATGCCCGCGATTATCGGCACGCCCATTGCTACTGTATCGTATACAATTGTAGCGGAAAAGCGTTTCTTGTTCAACTTAAGAGTATCACCGCAAAGCAGATGAAGAATTGCACATTCATAGAAACAACGAACAGTTGGAAGCGAGGGGTGACGAAGGAAGTGGAGAAGGGCCTCAAATCACAGGTAAATGCACGAAGCTATGCATAATTAATGATAAACGACTTGGTACCACAAAGTTAATACTGTGTGGGGCTCAGTTTATCACTAATTCAGTCACTTGCCTTGCGTAAACAAAATATAAGAAATTTGATCAGTGAAGTAATTGCAACATGATGCAATCTTGTCTACCCCAGGAACTGTGTTTGTGATGTCCTGTGTTTCTTGTCACCATGATGCTGTTAAGCAGACATCGATTTGACAAATTTAAGGGAATTCTCGTTAATGTGCTAGCAGTTTTAACAGCTACAACCAGTTCTCACTTTTGTTCCCAAACAGGTAATGAGGATGTTATGGATGGCACACAACTTTCCTGTAATGATAATGATGATCACATTGATGACAATGATGATGGTGATAATAATGGTGGTGGTAGTGATACTGCTGGTAATAATGAAGATCCCCATAGTGTGTTTCAATGCCCTTCTCCAGAATTTTGTGACGAAGAGACACAGACAAGTGAAGCGGAATTGGATAAAAAAATTGTCAAGGCCATACTTACCCTTAAAGCAACAACAAGGAGATTCTATAAAGTCATTTGAGGATTGGCTGAAATGGGCCAAAGACTTTGTTATAACTGATCAGGAAATGAAGGACAGATGGCCAACTTCTTGGTCAGAAACTCAGGACATTCTGAAAAAGGTTGGTTATGAATCACCTAAGAACTATTTCATCTGTATGAGTGACCAACATCCGACAGAGTGGGACATAATGACATCGTATTTTGATAAGTGTAGGCACTGTGGAGAACCTGGTTCTATTTATTTCTATTACCTGGGGCTTTCCAACAAAGTGAAAAGGTGGTATGGAAATCTAGTTACTGTTATATCCTATGCGACTTACACAAAGTAGTTGTTAGATGATATATTTAGTGTGACTTGCATGAAGTATGTGTGAGAATTAAACCATGTGCTTTTGAGTGTACATCGAGCTTGAGTCTATCATTTTTGGAGTGTTACATTGGCGACGAGGATAAAAACAAGAGAGAATTATGATGGAACAAACGGCAGCAACAAGTGGTGGAGCAGTACAAGCGATTCAAGTCGTCACACAAACTAGAAACCTTCGAACACAGCCATTTATCATTCCGGACGAAGCGAACAGCGTCGGCAAAGCATGGGAAGAATGGCTGGAGGGAATTGAGCGAGAATTCCGATACTTCAGAATTACGGAGGCCGTCGATAAGAAGGATGCTATAATAATTTACGGCAGGAAAGAGATAGCTCGATTAGAAAAGAGTCTACCGGATCCAGAGGTGGAAGATGTGTACCTAAAGTTGCGTACTAAGCTGAATGATCACTTCACTCCAAAGAAGAATAAGCATCATGCGAGGTATTTACTTTTGAAAATGAGGCCACACATGGGTGAAACCACAAGTGCATACGCGGCAAGGCTGCGAGAGAAAGCGAAGGAATGTGAGTTTGGAGCCACATTCGACGAGAGAATTTTGGAGCACATAATTCAAACCATTGACAATAAGAAGATGATTGAGAAAGCCATTAGCAAGACGTGGGATCTAACACGATTTCTGACCGAAGCAAGCCAGACGGAGGATATTGCGAGGCAAATGAAAGATATGGGAAGTGAGAATGGTTCCCGTGAGAATGTTTCTCGTGTGCATTCCGATTTGCAATACCCCAAACAACAAAGCAGTAGATCCAACGAAACACAGAGGCCTGGGAAAAAGCACAAATGTCAATATTGTGGATTGTTTGGAGTCCATGAGAAAGGAAAAGATTGCCCTGCCTATGGTAAGAAATGCCATAAATGCCACAAATTGAACCATTTCTCCTCTGTATGCAAATCTGAGAGTACTCATAGCCACAAGTTCAGAAGACAGAAGCAAAGTAAAAGGAAAAGCAGTGGGCGGATTAAGAAGACAACTGAAGATGCTGAATCCACAAGCTCAGATGATGAGTTTTTCGGCCAGGCAGTGGAACACTTAAAACAGGCCAAGAAAATAAGAGTGATGGGCAAAAATGGTGATGATTATCGAACTGTTATGGTGAGATTAAATGACGTGGATGTATTGGTGGAAGCTGACAGTGGGGCGGATGTTAATATTATGGATGAACACCAGTTTAAGGCATTCAGCCATAGAACACATGACAAGCCAATCCTGGCAAACAGTAATGTCAAGTTGCGTACTCTCCAGCACAAACTCGAGGTCAAAGGAGAATTTCAAACTGTGATTCGTAATGAAACGTGTGGGAAACCAACCAAATTTGTTGTGGTGTCTGGAAGGATCCAATCACCTCCACTGATTAGCAAGGAAACACTAATAGCATTAGGAATGCTGAAGATTCAACCAGATGGCAGCTTCGCTGAGCCCAATGATCTGGCCATATCTGAGGAGACACATAATGCTAACACCGTTAAACAGGCAGAAGGGGAAAAGGATATGAAAGATTTGATCACCAAGTACAGCCATTTATTTCAAGGTATTGGCAAGATAGAAGACAAGAAGAATGGTGGGGAGATCCTAAGCCGATTCCATATGAAACCCGGAGCAGTGCCGGTAGCACAGAAACCTAGGCAGGTACCATACTATCTTC
This sequence comes from Ricordea florida, assembly GCA_949710005.1. Lineage (NCBI taxonomy): Eukaryota > Metazoa > Cnidaria > Anthozoa > Corallimorpharia > Ricordeidae > Ricordea > Ricordea florida. Next base: position 10,509,721 of record OX453283.1, read on the forward strand.
AAGAGCTGCTGAAAAAGTGGTTAGACTTAGGCATTCAAGAAGACATCTTTGAGAAAGTACCTGACGATGAATTTGTTTGCACCACCTTTGGTGGTGCAACCGAAACCGAAATTTGCAGGGTTGCGATCGGACCAGCTGGAGCCACACATGATCAGAGCGAGCGTTGACTTACGAGTTCCGAACCAGTACATGGAAAGGAGCCGAATCTCACAAGCACCAATAGTGGAAGATTTCATTCACAAATTCCATAATTGCACTATCTGGACAAAATTGGACCTCCGACAGGGGTACCACCAGTTAGTACTACACCCAGAATCGAGATCAGTCGCTACCTTCAGTACCCCCTGGGGTAATTTTAGACCTAAAAGGCTTGTATTTGGTGCAAAGGCATCACAAGATGTATTTGATGAGGCAATGTACAGAATTTTCGGCGACATTCCCCAATGTCTTAATCAGAGGGATGACATCTTAATTGGAGCGAGCAACTGGAAGGAACACAACAAAACACTGGAGTCAGTATTTCAGAAAGCTGAAGACTATGGAATCACCTTCAACGAGCCTAAGTGTGAATTTGGCCAGAAACAAATCACCTTCTATGGTTACCAATTTGGCCAGGGTGATTTAAGACCTACACCGGGGAAGGTACAGGCCATCCATGAGTGCAAACCCCCTCAATCGAAGGCAGAAGTAAGAAGTTTCCTTGGCATGACTGGGTATCTATCCAAATTCATACCCCGGTATGCTTCACTCACGAAACCACTAAGAGAGCTTACTCACAAGGAGGCTAAGTTTCACTGGGGAAGAGAGGAAGATGATGCATTCGAAGAATTGAAAGCCAACATCTCCAGCAAGGATACAATGGCATTCTTCAACCCCAAGCAACCAATCATGGTGAGAGTCGAAGCTAGTTACAACGAAGGCTTGTCAGCTGGCCTTTTCCAGCAATCGACTAGGGGCTGGCAACCAGTGCATTTCATAAGTCGTACTCTGACAGATGTGGAAAAGAGGTATAGCCAGACAGAGAAGGACGCTTTATGTGTTAAATGGGCCAAGGATCGATTTTCTATCTACCTGCTTGGAGCGCCCAGGTTTACAATTATTACTGCACACAAACCACTCCTACCATTGTTTAATAAGCCAACGGCAAAGCTTCCTCCTCGAATCGAGAAATGGGTGATGGACATGCAGGATGTGGATTTCGAAATGAAATATGAGCCTGGTAAAGATGAGGCTGACCCTCTAGATTTTTTGTCAAGGCACCCATTACCAGTTGTTGGAAACAATGACACTGAGAAGATTTTGAAGGCAAGTATTGAAACGGAGCATGCAGTGGTGGTGGACAGAATTAGAGAGGAAACACATCGGGATAGAGCTTTGCAGAAACTGAGCCAAACTATCAGGAAAGGTAATTGGGAGACCAGCAAGAAGGATGCTGACCTGGCACCATTCTACCCGATTAAGGACGAAATTTACGAAGCACAAGGTCTGATATTCAGAATGGAAAGAATTGTTTTACCAATGGAGTTACAGCAGAAAGTCATCAAATCAGCCCACAAGCTGGGACACCTGGGAACAACCAAGACAAAACAGATGCTTAGGGCTACGTATTGGTTCCCTGGCATGAATGCGATGATTGACCAAATGATAGGCCATTGTTTTGACTGTCAAGTTACTACCAAAAATCGCAGACAAGAACCTATCAAACCATCGGTGATCCCGAAGGAACCTTGGGAAGAGATTTCAATCGATTTTGGAGGACCTTACCCAGACGGTCAATACAACTTGGTAGCAATAGATCAAAGAACCCGATACCCGGAAGTAGAGGTGGTGTCTTCAACAGCAGTGAAGCCAACTAAAGAGAAGTTGAAGAAAATGTTTGCTTATCACGGTGTACCCAAACGAGTGCAGTCTGACAATGGACCGCCATTTAATTCGAAAGAGTTTGAAACCTTTGCAAAAGAAGAGGGTTTCAACCATCATCGTGTAACACCAGAACACCCCCGAGCCAACGGCCAGGTAGAACGGTTCATGCAACTGTTAAACAAGACGGAACAAATCGCCCATCTCCAGGGAAAAACTGGACTTGACCGGAATATGGCTGTCAGTGACATGCTGATGGCACTGCCACGGGGGTTACTCCATACCAAGCTATATCGAATAGGCCTATTAGGACGAAACTTGATCACACAGTACCAAGAGAAAGAAGTCAGCAGGATGAGCTGATTGATGAGAAAGACCAAGTATATAAGGAGAAGATGAGACGCGATGGCGTGAATATCAAAGAACACAACTTCTGTGTGGGAGACTATGTCCTACTTAGACAAAAGAAAGTGAATAAATGGTCGACCGCCTATGAGCCTATTTTCTACACGGTTATCAGAATTAGTGGTTCTACAATCACAGCAAGGCGAGTTACAGATGGTCATGAGATAAACCGAGATTCAAGCCAGTTTAAATTGGCTAATGCTATCATGCATGAGGAAGGTGCCAAAAGAGGAGATAGTGAGGATTGGAAAGAAACACTACTTATGAATGCTGCCTGTCCAGTCCAGTCAAGCAGTCCAGTCCAAGCCATCCCTGAACAAAGTGATTCTTCTGAAGAGACTGTTGCAAACGGATCATCAGGGCATACCAACCAACAGTTGGAAGAGCTTCCTACAGTTCAGACAGAAGGTTCTACTTCCAGCTCTCCTACTCCCAGAGTACAGTCATCTAGGCCTAGACGAGAGCGACGTTGACCTGCTTATTTGACTGATTACGTCACATGACATGTTTTCATTAATTTTGATCAGACACTAGAAGCATTAAGAATATGCAATTGAGTTGAACTGCAGTATTAATTAGATAAACTTTAATATTTTTGTTATGAGCATACTAACCTACTGACCTACTAGTTTTAAACATTAATTAATCACATTAGGTCTCAAAGGCTTTGGTTCTGATTGATTTAAAGACTCCAGAGCATTGAATTGGATTTTGCCATCCTGTGTTATTCTTTTATTTTATGTGGACTTTGTAGACAACCGTAAAAAGGAGGAGATGTTATATCCTATGCGACTTACACAAAGTAGTTGTTAGATGATATATTTAGTGTGACTTGCATGAAGTATGTGTGAGAATTAAACCATGTGCTTTTGAGTGTACATCGAGCTTGAGTCTATCATTTTTGGAGTGTTACAGTTACATGCAGTGCCATGCTTGATCACTGGAGACAGAAGGAACACTGGTTTAACAATTATTAAAGAGGTGACACTCAGGGTTGGCCAATCAAAAAAGAGCTGTGGGTTGGCTCACGCTTCTCCGAGTACTCATGGTTTTTTGACAGGGACATTGAATGGCTACTGCCTGCTATTTGTCCACACTGCAAAGAGTTAAAACAGACAACAGTAATTTCTGCACCAGAAATTGCTTCTCATGATGTTCTTGAAGATGGCACAGTTGACATTATTTGCTCTAATTGTCGAATTGTGTTTAATCATGTACCCAAGTATGCACATAGAGATCCTAGAAACATTGTTTACATTGCACACTGGGATGGTTCCAGTCCCTTTGGAACATCTGGGGGTCATAGCACTGGAGTAATTGATGTGAAAATTGCAAACATGTCTAAAGACAAACGAAATCATGCTGACCAAGTATTTGTAGTGGGATTTGTGCCCTGTTTCAAAACCCCAGATGAAACCCCTGAGTTCCTAGACTCTTTTCTGACACCCTTGACTGATGAAATTGTGGATGGCTTCATTGAGGGAATTGAAGTTGATTATGCTGCTGACTTTCCTGACTTTGAAATACAGAGTGGAATAGCAGTCATTCGCCATCTTATATTGCTCTGGACTGGTGACCACCCAGGACAGAGTGAGGTAACAAAAGTAAAACGTACTGGGAAGAAATCTTGCCGTCGATGTCATGTCTCTGGTACAACACTGGAACCAGGTTTACCTCATTATTACTATGGAAACTGTAGGTATCATGCAAGATACAAATGGGCAAGTAGAACCATGGATGAGTCAATTCCTGTTATGAAGAAAGCAGATGAAGAAGTGGGAGCAGCTTGGAATAGAGTCTCAAGAGACAGTGGATTTACTGGTCTAAGCAAACTTGTTACTCTTTATAAGCTGTATGGGTTTGATGTACTGTTAGACACTGTCATTGATTTGATGCACAACTTACCAATGAATCCAGTCAAGAAGCAATTGCGGCGCTTACTTGATACTGGAAATGTAAACAAAGACCTCATTGAATCAAGACTCTCCAACTTTCCATGGACTCCAGAAATGAGGGCCTCTCGGTACCCAAGTGGAATAACAGCACGACTTGGATACTGGAAAGCAGAAGACTATCAAAAGTTCTGCTTTTCAGCCTCTGAAGTTGTTCTGTATGACCAAATGCCTGCTAATGAATTTCAGTGTTGGAAACTACTTGTGCAGATGGTTACAATGGTTTATAATTGTTGTTGTACTCATGGCTGGACTTTCAAGGATATCGAACTGTTCAGTAAACTAGCCTGGCGTCACAACATTATGGTGGAGGAGACATTTGGTTTGGCTGCTTGTGTCATTACAGAGCACAATTTGATTCATGTTGCTGAAGATATTTACCGCTTTTCTTCACCAGATAATTACTGGGTTTTTGACCTAGAAAGAGCTGTTAAACGGTATGTTAACCAATCAACAAATCACCGCAACATCGAGAAGACTTACAGTGACAATGAAATGATGAGAGAAGTCCTTCAGAATTTGGATATTGCCAAAAATAGGGAAAAGGACACACCCATTTTAACACAGAGGGAAATTGATTCTGCCCTAAAGTTAAAACAAGTTTCCTCATTAGTCAAAGGTGACTATCTAATTGTACATGCATGTGACAATCTTGTTCATCTCCAAGATGGAATACTAATTGGTAGCCAGAACAAAGGCTTTAAAGAGATTTCTGAATCTCAACGACAAGAAATATTCCAGGACATTTCTTCTTGTGGGGCACAGATTGAATTTCACACTCTACCATCAGCCACTAAAAGATGTACGAGCTTTCTAAAGCCTTCAAAAGAACCTGGTGTCCCTAGCATGCTATACAGAAAAGGAGAAAATGCAATGCTGCGAGTGAACAATGAGGAAAGAACAGGTAGAATAAGTGACTTTCATTCAATGATGATTCAGAGTGCCGATGCTGCAGAAAGTGTGCATTTGTTTGTGGAAGTTCAGTTGTACCAGCATGCAACAGATGACAATGGTGAGAAAAGATATCACCCTGGTAGCCAAAGCCAATGTCCCAAACTGTTCAAATGGTGAATAGTATTGATGTTTTGCGAAAAGTAATACTCTACCCATGGCCAGACCAATCCATTCCTCATCATTTTGTCTTAATAGACTTTGACATGCCTTCTTTACCATCTCATAAAACATTTGTGGTTGTTCCTTTTTACCCAAAGAAACAAGACATGGTACTCATTCTTGGTGAAAATGATGCTCAGTGGATAGCCAGAATTATTTCTGTTCAAGAAGATGATAAGACAGTTGGACTTCATTTCTTAAAGGAACATCCAAGATGGCCAGGGGGAAACAAATTCATTAAGGAAACTTCCACTATCCATAGTGTACACTGGGACTGCATAATAAAGAAACTTCAGGGAAGCTGGATGTCAAATGGAATGTGGGAATTAAAGGACACACTTTGAATTCCAAGTTACCACATATCTTTCATTACTGGTAAACAGCTTCAAAAAGACAATTCTGAAGCATGAATTGGAACATAATTATGATCTCAAGTTTAATGTGATACAAAGCCAGCATAATTCTTTGCATCAAAGTAGCAATCCTTAATTAAAAAGCATGCAACATCTTTGTGGTTTAATTTCTTACAAATCAGACTTTGAAGATTGAAAATTTTTCCAATTTCCGTTGTCTGATTACAAAGCTTGAATATTGGTTTTGCATCTGATTAATCAAAAGAACAGATTGGATTGTTGAATGGAAATAAGCTACCCCTGTGCTTTGTTTTATTACCATTTCATTTCATTTAATTAAACTGGGAATAGTCTGGCATTTGTGTAACACCAGCATTGAGGCATTCCCAAGTTCTTCAAAAATGAATACTCTGTATACCAAGTTCATCCTAAATTTGGGATTTTAATGTCTGTCATTGAACTGTGATTATTCTGGCATTTTTTTTTTAAGTCCAATGTTAACAATACAAGGTTTTTCCCAAATCAAATACTCTGCATACCAAGTTGTAAACTGTCAGTTACTTGGCTTTATTAACAGTAGTTTTCCCAACTTAGTTATTTAATACCCCCACAAATTAAATCCAACTGGGAATTCTGACATATCAATTTCTAACACCAACATTTCTCAAGTTTTCCTCAAATTAACTCTCATCCCAAATTTGGGATTTTAAGTCTGTTGCCTGGCTTTTTAAAAGTTGTAGTTTTCCCAACATTTTCCCAAATGAGTGGGTTACCTCCCTTATCAAATCAGACTGGGAATTCTGGCATTTTTTAACACCAGCATTACCAAGTTTTTCCCAAATTAAAATTCTCCATACCTAGTTTATCCCAAGCTTGTGATTTTACTGTTTGTTTCTTTGTATGTTTTTACCAATGCACTTTCCATGGTAATACCTAATTAAAGTTGAACTTGGCACTTAAAACACTGTTTACCAAGGTTTTACCAATTTACAAAAACATTAAACTTGGGAAGTTACCTTTACCAAGTTGCCTTCTTGCAATGTCCAGTTTTAGTTTTCCCTAATTTTGGTAAATTGTTGGTTTTATATTGGTAATTTTCAGTTACCATTTAGTTACCAATTTTGGGAATTTAGGATTTTTTCCTGTGGAGGGCGACAAAATCATTAGGAATCCACAAGAGGTGGCCGAAACATTAAACGAATTTTTCACCAGCTCTACTCAAAGTACAAAAGAACTAAATCTAGATGATCATATGGAGCTGACAAAGCAACAACTGCCCTGACAAGGGATTACTTATCAAATCGATTCCAAAGAGTGAGACTGGGGGACACACTTTCGAATTGGCAATCAATATGTAAGGGTGTCCCTCAAGGATCTATTCTCGGCCCCTTATTATTCAACATCTTTATGAATGACCTTTCATGTGTTATTAAGGAGAGTACGCTGTCTACTTATGCTGACAATACACAAATCTTTTACGCAGATAATGACCTTCCTAGAGTTGAAGAAACCATTAACATTGATCTTGCTAGTGCTGATAAATGGTTCGCGCAAAATGGAATGAAAAGGAACAGTTCAAAATACCAGGCGATGGTGTTGGGAAGTTCCCATTTCCAAAACAATGGAACTTCTTGGCGTAACAATTGATGACAAATTGAATTTCGAAAACCACATCGCTAAAATATGTAGAATTTGTCAAATTTGCAGTCAACAAATTGCTGTACTAAAAAGGATGCAGAAATTGTTGCCTTTTGAGACTATATGGGACCTTTACAAGGCTTTCATACTGCCGCACTTTAATTACTGTTCCGAAACGTGGCACTTTTGTAGTAAGAAGTCAGCTGACAAGTTAGAGATGGTAAACAAACGAGCATTTCGTTTTCTTTTCAGGGAAAAGTCCACGCCTTATGAGGAACTATTAAAGCGTATTGGTCTCCTAAGTCTCCGCTAACAACGGTTAGCGATAATATTGTCCACAGTTTTTAAGATATTACCCAGCAATGCTGGACCTGCAAGCTTACATGATTTCATTACAGTAAGGCGCTCCACTTATAACCTCAGGGGCAACACAATTGTAGACATTCCAAAAGTAAAATCAACAACTTATGGCTTACGATCATGGAGATATGCTGCATCGAAAATGTGGAACTCTCTACCATATGAAACAAGAAAGATAAAAACATATACCGTCTTTAAGAACAATTTAAGAACATTAAACCTTACGGAACTTTGACCGAGCAGTGTGATAATTAAATACAATTTTTACTGTTTTACTGCTTGTTAATATTTTTTTATATTTTTATATTTTATTCTTAGTTAGCTTAAATTAATTTATACACTTCCAAGAAGTTTTTATTTTTCTGGTTTGTATTTTTATTTCGTGGTGCACCTGCAAACTAGCATTTAGCTAAGCGTGCTGACCACGTTAATAAAGATTGATTGATTGATTATGTCACATTTGAGGGAAAGAAGAAGGAAAGAGAAGGATTCTTGTGTAATGGTTTGTAAACTACCATCTCCATGTGACAGTGGTGGGGATACAGAAAGTGTTGATTAGTACCCAAAGTGCTTTGGAAAAAAGAGGCAGGAATACACAGATTATTTTCACCCTTGTAAGTATAAGCAGATGCATATAAACATTTGTTTTATTACTGGAGCAGTTTCATTTTACTTATTGTTATGTGCAACTAAAGTAAATATAGTTGGTTACAGATTCAGAGTTGTAACTAAAGTTTATTATTATTATTATTTGCTTGGTTAATATTGTAGGGGTGAAGATAAGTTACATAATTCTGTACATGCTTTTAGCCAGACATAGAAAAGTTGCCTTCCAGAAGGCATGTTTTTCCATAAAAAAAAAGAGATTCATTGAATTTTCCTTTGAATAATTTCTTCCAAAAATGGCCATCCATAGGACAGCTGGACACCCTTCTGGCTAAAACATTATTCTGTTGTAATGGTTTGTGCTTTGACCCAATCAAGCTGTGAGGTCATTATCCTGTCGGCACTAAAACAGAGCAATATCCGGGATGTCCAACTAGCCAAACATCTACAGCCCTTAAAAAAGCTGTTTTTGCTAACTCTCTTGAGAGGTCAGGATAAAAATACATATATAAGAGCTCTAGCATCTGCCCTCTACAGCCACAAGTATGTATCATTTAAAGAAGGTTCAAATCTGGCAAACCTAACAAGAGAGGACATTGTCATTTTAAAGGCACTGTAATCAGGACTGTGCAATTAATCACCAGTGATTGTAGAAAAGGTCTTTTAGATCGAGAAGGCTCGGATCAGGCAAACCAAACAAGAGAAGACATTACATTTTAAAGACACAGACTGTACTATTGATCCCAGTGATAATTTGTAGAAAAGGCCTCTTTTTGCCAGAAGCACAGGCTATTGTTTCCATTCTGTGGTTTTAAAAGTACTGACTTTCTGGGTGTGATTGATACCTAATTACTGAGCCACAAAAGTGGTATCCACATCCATTGTTTATCTTGTTGACTTAATATATAAGGAAACCAATAGGGTGAACTGGCTTTAAAAAGACCCTAGTTGTTGGACATTTGAGATTACCAGTTATAGTTTTTTGAAAATAGACCCTTCCACAGTCATTTTTCAAGTTTCAATAAAGGCCAGTTAGTAAATATCTATTTTTGATATAGCTGAAAGAGCACCTTGACATTAGGAAACTTACAGATTTTATGTTAGTTGGTAAAAGTAAGTGAAGGTACATGTAGTGCTCCAAAAAGTCACAACATTTTACCGACACCTTTATGGTAGAGGGGAAAAAAGCTATCCCCCAACCATAAGAAGTGGCACTACATCACACTCAATCTTATCAATAAATCCCTTTTAAGCTGTACTTTACTGTGTTGCTGAACGTTTGCAAACTAATTCCAGTCAAAAGTTGACAAATCAATGGAAGGGTCTATTGTTTCTTAGGATAATGTTGAAGTTGTTTTACAGTACTTAGTTAGTACCTACTGCTGTAGCATTTGTATTTCAAGTATAATTCTGACACTGTGGTGAAAAGCAATAGTATTTCACAATGCTGGCATTTATTTGCATCAATCACAACTGATTATATACGAATGCATTTTGTAACTTGTACATGAATTAGGTGCAGTAAGTTGGTATTCCTGTTCTCGAGTTCTTCACGTTTAACAAATTATCTCATGTATTAAGTGCAAAGAAAGATCTTAGCATTTGAGTTTGTTTGACCTTAAATAAAGTGACAGTTCTTTTGAAGATTGGTCACATTTTATTTTTGAACTTATTTGACAAATTAAATCGGTATTTCAATTTTCCTGCTAGAGTCTCAAAAAAACAATTGCATTTTACCAACTTTGGGTAGTATCGTCGTGTACGGGTTAACCAACTACGTCATTATCGTACTCCCTTCGGTTTTCACGATTACCTAACCATCGTCAATCGTGAAATTTTTCCATTTCACAACTTTCATCTTTTTGTCGAAATCCCTGTGACACTGTGAAACGGCTGGATGTGAAATTTTTCCATTTCACAACCTTCATCTTTTTGTCGAAATCCCTGTGACACTGTGACACTGCCGGATGTGAATTTTTTCCATTTCACAACCTTCATCTTTTTGTCGAAATCCCTGTGACACTGTGACACTGCCGGATGTGAAATTTTTCCATTTCACAACCTATTTTTCCATTTCACAACCTTCATCTTTTTGTCGAAATCTCCGTGACACTGACACTGCCGGATGTGAAATTTGTCCATTTCACAACCTTCATCTTTTTGTCGAAATCCCTGTGACACTGTGACACTGCCGGATGTGAATTTTTTCCATTTCACAACTTTGATCTTTTTGTCGAAATCCCTGTGACACTGTGACACTGCCGGAAGTGAAACGGTTATATTCTACAAGCTCGATTTTTTGTCGAAATCCCTGTGACACTGTGACACTGCCGGATATCAATTAAGTTATCTCCTTTCAAATCCCCAGTCTCCTACACCCACGGTATCGTATTTCAATCTTTGCACCAAGCTCTGTATTTGCGCGAGAAACCTGCGTTGCGCATGCTTCGATCGGACTGCATATTCTTCGTCTTTATTTTCTACCACTGTAAAGACCTAATCCTTTTCAAGAGTCCACTTTCCAACTGATCAGTCTATGCGACTTGTTGGTGAAGAGGTAGGTTAAATTATTTATGGAAATTAGCGTTCTTTAGCATAACAACATCAAGATTACCACTTCAATGACATGAAAACTAGACACGGAATATATCAAATGGTGAGATCAATCCCTGGAGATCGATCCCAGCTTAAAATCATAATAATTGTGATATGATAACGATATGTTAAGCAAATGAATTTCACTGGATGGTAATTTCTAGAAGTAACGCCAGTCGTTTGTATTCTTTGCTATTTGCTACCGGTTTAAACTGAGGTCAGATCTACTTGTGAGCTTAACACTGATGCAGGAAATACAATCTGCATGAATACTGATGAAAAAAGTTCCATTTTGGAATAAACTTAAAAATCACAGAAGCAGAAAATGGTAGCAAAAGAATTTTATCTTGATCTGTCCGTGTTTCTTTGTGTGGTTCTGAGTAAATTCTTAGTTATTCAATAACTAAATAGATATAATAACTAAAGTACTGAAATTGTTTTCACAGTTAATTTATTAACCTGTGATATAATCAACCCATCCAACATTTTTCTATTGTTTGAGCAGCACTTTTTAGTACCTTTTAGTACTAATTTGTTTTCAATGTTGCATGGGTATAATATTTGCACTCTATTGCACTTTGTTTCACAATAGGAGTGGTTTCCATAAGCCTGTGAAATGTACTTTGGCTTATTATGCTTTACTTCACTCTAACTGTTTTCTTTTCTAAATATTGTTTATATATTTTTTTTACTGGGTTAAGACCTTCTTTAACTGGAGTGGCATATAATTTGTTTTCCAAGCAAGATTATATGATTTAGGGCTTCCATATTTTCAGTTTCATCTTCAGTTATATCGAAGAGGCCAAACATTATATTACCATTTGTGAAAAAATCGGCAGAAATGTAAATTCTTAATATTAGCCAGTTTGAGATTTCATGCCAAAGCACAAGTGAGCAGCTACACTCTGCAAACAAATACTCTGAGGATTCCTCTGTTCTGGCACAGAAAGAGCATAAAGGGGAATTGACTAAGCCAAGCTGTATACATGTATTTTTCTGCCTGTTACACTTTAAATGGTACACTTTGATTCACTAGTTAAATGAAAAGCACTCTTACGCACTACCAGTTAGTATTTGGTTTGTGGATATATGGTGTGCACTCTACCATGTAATTTGCTAACTATGGAAAATCATTTAACAAATAAATAAATAACGTACACAAGTTAAGGGAAAATAACAAAAAGGATAAGACATATACTATTTCAGTTCATCTGAAGAGATATAGTCAGCCTGCCAATATGGAACAAATCATTCAAGAGCTCCATGCTGCCGAATTAAATTGGGATGAAGTTCTCCCTGAAAATTTATTGCAGTGGTTAGATGTATTTTCAAGTGCCGTTAATGTGGTCAAAGACATCATATAACAGCAATTTCTGGACTGATGGCACCAAGGACCACTCTCCAAATAAGTGAAATGGAGTTTGAGCCCGGAAATCTCTTCACAATCTTCCTTGCACCACCTGGAGCAGGAAAAAGCTCTGCTCTTCATGCTGGGGTTGTAAAGCCAATCATTCCTCTTGAGGAGACAACCGATAAGCCAATCCTTGTTGAGGATTTCACAAGAAGTGGGGTCTTTGTCCACCTAAAGGCAACAGAAGGCTTGGGAGTGTACGCCAAAGATGAAGTACATGTTGTTATGGAGAAAATGGTAGCTGATGGAAAAAGGAGTGAAATCGATAAAGATCTCCTTATCAAATTTTTTGATAATGCACAGTGGACAGTTAATAAGGGCAACACAGCCAAACGAGATCGTGTCCGGCGTACTGGAATGGCATTCTTTGGTCTTAGCCAGCCAGATAGCTTCTTCAAAATCTATGAGAAGATGTCAAAGAATGGCAATGGGCTAGTAGATAGAATCCTATGTTGTTGTCCTAGACCACTACGCCTCACACACCTTGAAGTGAATGCCAAAGTACAACTGCTACAGCAGTACGAAGTAAACAACTTGGAATCAGTTTATGAACATATTTTTCACAGACATAACGATGCTGAACCAATTGTGTACACTCTGTCGCCAGAGGCATTTACTTACTTTGCAGAGAAAGAGAAAGAACTTGTGGAAGCACAAAACAACATATTCCTCCATAGGGCTTCCAACCACCTACCACAGAACATATCGAAATCTGCAAAGCTCTTCCTGAGGTTGGCGGTGTTGCTTCACGTGTTTACAATCCAGATGTTGAGGTCACTCAGCATGTCACTTGAAAGAGTGATGCCCACTGTCATAAGCGTCACAACAATCAAACGTGCTTTCACCCTAGGCAGGTGGTTTTTAGACAACAGAACCATTCTAGAGAAGGTAAGTAATATATGCAATTGTTATTGATCTCAAACATTATTGAAATAAGTATGTAAATTACCAGGGGTCTCAATAATAATTTGTACCCGTGGGTAGAAGAGGTTTTGAAACCGGGTAGGGAAACTGGAAGGCCCTTAGTGCCTCCCCTGCTAGGAAGGGCCGGGGTCATGCTCCCCCGGAAAAGTTTGAAATTCTACATTCTTGGAGATGCATTTTCCTGCATTCTGGGGCAAAATTTAGCGCTCCTTTGCATCACCTAACTACCTAGTTTATTTAAAGAAATTTGAGTAAGGTAACAGACAAGTAAACTAAACCTTCAAATTTTATCTAAAGCACCCGATCGAAAATGATACAAATGAACCGGCTGTTAGCGACTGAAAAGGCCAGCTGATTAAGTTCAAACATGGAGAAATGTTCCTTCTATTCCACAACTGACCTTCTGACAAGGAAATCAGATTTGACCGCTTTTGTCTTGGTTGGAAATATGCTATTAAATCCGAACGCGATGGCCTTTTGTCCGCCATTACTATGCATATTGAGTCCCAGTCTCCCTGGATGACTTGTCCATGTAAATGCCTGGCACATTTTCTGCCGTTACGTTCGCTACAATTTTATTCGCTTCGTGTGAAGACTTCAGTTCACTTTTGGGAGCAACTTCAGAATACCCGGCCACGATTGCGTGACATTAATCTCGTGCTCCCGCAGTCCCGCACTTCGGCAGTTGAAAGAAAAAGAAATATTACAAGGGTATAGAACTAGTGCTCCCGCAGTCCCGCAGTCCTGCAGTCCCGCAGTGGGAAAGAAAAGAAATTTTAGAAGGGTATAGAATTAGTGCTCCCACAGTCCCGCACTCCCGCAGTTGAAAAAAAGGATATGACAAGGGTATACAACGAGTGCTCCCGCAGTCCCGCAGTTGAAATAAACAAGAAAATGAAGTGGGTTTTCAAACTAAGTTTTATTGTATCTTTTAGGTTTTGAGATAACAAGAAAAAACTTTTAATGGATTTTTGTATAGTTCTGTAGTTTAAGTTGCAATTTTTTGCGCAAATATAGTACCAAGCCCTACGATACACGGTTGATAATATAGAACGAGGAATATTCATGTGTATTGTGCTTGTTTTCGGCACATGGATTATAGAACGAGGTATATTCATGTGTATCGTGCCTGTTTCGGCTCATGGATTAAAGGACGTGGTATTTTCATGCGTTAGAGTAAGTTTTTGTTTTGAGGATGACTACGGGACTACAGGACTGCGGGAGCATGCTTCTTATGTATTTCTCTTTTGTTTCCATATGCAAATATTTATTGACTGCGGGACTGCAGGAGCAGAACTTAAATGTCACAGAATTGTGGCCGGGTATTGTGAAGTTTAGCCGGGACTTAATATTTCTTGTACGAATTCAAATTTATGTTTATCTGGTCCGATCGAACAGCCTTCAGGCGGGTACTTGGCTCTTCACAAGCGAGTATTTCTACCCGCTACCCGGCTTCTATTGAAACCCCCGTCAGTAAATAAATGTATGTTCTCTTAAGCAAAACTCTGAGATAAGAAAATCATTAGGTAATTATGTAATTTTCTACAATTACTATCAGTGTTTGAAACACAGCCTGGGCACTTTTTCCGTATAAATATTTATAAAAAAAGTGTTTGTGTGGCATATGATAAGTTTCAGTGCAAAAATTCCAGTCTCAATTATGGTGGGGCTCAATCTGAGCACCTCTTGCTTGTCAACAAATAAAAACAGTCCTTCCCTAAGACCCAAAAACAAATAGATCCATACATATTACTAGGAATTACAAAAAAAGAGTTTAAATGAAAAACCCATGAAACGGTGCTAAAGAGTGTTATTCAAACAATAGAAAACACAGGGTCTATAGTGCTAATCAGGACTGTTTAAGTGGCAAGCTATTTCATGGGTATAATATTTTGCACTCTAACACTAATTATTAGTAATTCATCCATGATAACATCAATTGTATAGTTTTACATACTCTCTCTCTGCCTTTCAGATTGTCAGCAATCAAAGGTCACCTGATGTATTTGGTTCAGCAAGGAAAATACTTCATGTGCCTGGTCCCTTTGTCACCACCAGAATGATGTGCAGGCTGGCACATACAACAGCTTCAACTGTGTTGGCTGCCATGGAAAAGCTTGAAAAAGAAAAGCTAGGGAAAGTAGACTATGAACTCAATTGCTTTTTTAAGCAACCCCCAATTAATGCAAAAGAGGAGAATTTGGAGCTGTATGGTATGGATATCATTACCTATACCAATGAGTTCAAAAAGAGGAATGGACTCTCCAATAACCAGTGGGCCACCCTTCTGTCCAATGCCCCACAACAAGCGGAAGTGGCAAGGTATTTCACACAGCAAAGGCAGTAATCATAACACTGGATTTTGTTTAGTGCAACTGAACTTTATGGAATGATGTGAATGGACACATTGTATTTTACATCTTGATACTATTAGATATGCTAAATGTTTTGTTAATTGCCCAGCTTAATAAACCTCAGCTTGGGTAAAATCTTTTTCCCATTTCAGAGCTGACAAGTATGTCATTTTGAACATTTGTTTGTATTGATCCGAATCTTTGTTAACTAAATTTGTACATGTGACTAAATAATCCATTCATTTGAAAAAAACCTAACGTTTGTTTTACAACATAAATAGTTCTAGAATAAAAGAATTGTAACGAGTTCTGTTCAAAGATGATCATCCTTTCTTCAAATCTTTTAATAATAAATTAGGAGAACCAGTTTAGCTGGATTTGCTTTCTTTATAAGGCCTCAAATATGTTAGCACATTTTATCAAATGTGTTAGCGTGCCTTGAATCTCGTGTATACTTTTAGGCACAAGACATGTTATTCCCTCTTGTAATGCTAGCTGGCGAAGTTCGTTGTATTTTGTATGACACACATCAGCAGTAATATCCTCATTTGTCGATATCATGTGATCTACCAAAGTCTCAAACAGCATACTTTGAACAATATCCCAGCCCAACAGTGGTTTCACTCCATTTTCTAGAAGGAAGTTGGCATCACTCCGGCTTTTCTGGCCTTTCAATTTCCTTGGATTCCTTACTCTGGTCAAAGGATAGACAGCCTTTGCACTTTGTGAGGTCCCATATGGATTGTCACATTGACTGCAGTGACATCTATGGCTACATCCTTTCATACTTTTGTAACAGTCACACCTTGAAGGAATCCCCCCAACAATCTGTTCGCAAAATCTCCTGTCTTGATCTTTTTTAGCAGCTCCTCTTCCACAAGTGCAGCCTTTTGAAGCATTGTGTTGGATAGTGCCCTGTTTGCTGCAATCTGTGGAATCTGGCTCTACGTACTTCTTTTCCAAGCTGAAATAATAGCCGCTTCCTGCATCATATGCAATCAATATACATTGACTGGTAATTGCGGCATCCACAGGAACAACAGGTACAACAGGTATATGTTCAAGAGAAGTGAAGATCACAATGCATATGTCTGTGACTCGAGCAGCTGCAATTGCAAGTAGATTTCCCAGTTCACAGGTCCCTACTTCATTATGCATGCTGAAGTTGTCTTGTCTGGTGTAATGCACGTGCAAATATTTCTTGTGTTTGAAGAACGAAATAGCATAGTTACAGAATGCATAATGAAGTAGGGACCTGTGTGGAAATCTTACCGAAAATATTCATTAATCAACAACTAACCCCTGTGACAATTGCTACACAAATCATTGTAACAAATGACATCACCTTCATCCCATTAATCATGTATCAATCTCCCAGATTATACTAGAAATTTTTATCCTTTGATATCCCAAATAAAAATCATATTTGTTACATTTATTCATTCTAAAATAAAAAAAAAACATTCATTGATGAAATTAAGAGTGTCATTGTATGTGGGTAACAAGATCAAATTTCATATGACTGTGATTCTTCCAAGTAAATTGCACATTTTTTAAAGGTTTTGAATTTTTTAAAATAACTTTTAATTTCTTAATAACTGGATTTTTGTAGAGCCATTCAATCCCTGATGAGCCCCAAAGCTCAGTTATTAAAAAAATCCAATTAGGTTTCAGAATCATCAGTTTATTATTGCAATTCAACATTTTTAGAGTATGTGTTTGTGGATGTGTGAGAATACAAATATATTTTGTAGCTCACCTTTTGATTTGAAACATTTCATACATTACTTACCAACAAAATACCCTATTGTTCTGAAACTAACTGCCTCCTCCGTGAAGTTAAAATCTGAATGTATCAGCAAATTCTGGTAGAGTGATGGAGCCTGTGCCCATTCTGTACTTATTGCTTGTCTCATGTGTTTTATGTTCTCTACCATAGAGGTTGGGTCTGTACAAATTCCCAGGCGAATAATTTTCTCCTTGATAGTGTCATGCTCTTCTTTTGAAAGCTGTTTCAATAAGGTGGTAAGGCTAGTTATAAGGGAAAAGAAAAAAGAAAAAGCTATCTTCTCTCTTCATTCCACTGGCTGTTGACATAAGTTCAATCCATACTCAGATAATACTTGTTTCAGGCTATTTAAGCTCTCATTTGGATCTTTAACTATGTCATATTTGTTGTGGCTAAAAAGCATAACTGAGCATGCCATGAGATGAATCAAACGTGGATTTAGAGATCTTGATGCACTTAAACTTGTCAGTTCTTTTTCAACTAAGACATAGTTCAAACCTTTCGACAATACTTGCTTCAAGCCGCCATTTGTGCTAGTATCACATTGAATAATACTATGCATTTGAAAAACATCTGTATTCTGGCTGAGAAATTGTGAAAGATGTCCATCAACTTCACCAGAAACATTCACATTACTTCTTATTCCAAAAGTTTCACCAGAGGTATGCCATCTAACAGTGGATGCTGAATAATAGGTAATTGGCAGACAATACCCTTGGGAAACCTGTCCTTCTTTCTTTCATTCCACTGATAGAAAAAACATGCAAGTAAAGCAACTGCAGACTTCACTCCCAATCTACTTCTATTTATAATATGACGTAGATTTCTGTGCATGTTTTCGTTTCTTTCAGAGCCTGCCCCAACAGGAATTCCCGCTAAGCATCCTTTGTCAATGTGCTTCTTAAGACAGTGAATTTCATGAAGAACAGCAGATGTAAGAACACATTCTTCATCTCCATGTTTTACATTTTCCCATTTTGTCAAAAAATTCTTTAAATTGTCTGACATCGGCTTTACACTGGTAGTACATTGTTTACGTTTCTTTTCCTTGTCACTGCTTGCACGGAAAACATTAACAAAGTCCATCATACATGAGCTAGTCATGTAATGTCTTGTTTGTCTGGGTAGCTTTTGGGTAACCCTTTGAACGGCATGAAATAAATCAAGTTTTATGGGTACATCATTACCAAAAATCTCTGACAGTTTCTTACGGAGTTGACAACAATTATCAACGTATATCGCTTCTAAAGAGACATTTTGCTTATCTAGTATTTTCTTGAGATTCTTCAATAACTCAGACACATGGTCCAATGATGTCCCTTTCGTTAGCTGCCAAGCAATCACTTGTCCATGTTCATTAAGCACACAAAAAAGGGAATCAAACTGTGTAACCCATTTGTTGCTTGGTAAACGAATACCGTAAAGTTCCATGTATAAGCCGCACTTTTTTCCTCAAAATTTAAGTCAAAAATCGGGGGTGCGGCTTATCTACGGAAACATCTGAAGTTGGAGTTCTTTAAGGCCTAATTAATATTCATAAAAACGTCTTAAGGTGTCACTGAAAGCATGTTGATGTTGTTCACTGACTTTTATACGAGTGGTGGCTCCTAAAGGAGCCGCTTGTACAGTGTTCGTGTCTTCAAACATTCATCGGCATTTCTTGCCATTTCTGTTGTTTTGCCGAGACCCAGACTCCTCTCCACGTTTGAAAGCTTGGTCGCTAAGCATTCGTTCGTTTCGTGTCCAACGCGTACGAATTTGTCGGAATTTCGACTTCATGGAGTGTTTTGAAGCGATAATCTTGAAAAAAGTGGTATCAACACATAACATATGGCGAATAAAACAGAAATTAATGTATGATAAGTGAAATTTCGCCATTTTTGTATAAACGTTTGCCACAACTGCCGTGTACGGTGTTTTGAAATTGGGCTTGTTTGCCCTTGTTTGTATACAAATAGAACCTCAAAGGAACTTCAAACTTTATTGTGTTTATTTTTTTTTTCGAAATTTGAGCTTCCAAATCGGGGGTGCGGCTTATCTAAGGGTGCGGCTTATACACGGAACTTTACGGTACCTATATTTGCAGCAACCTTAAAAGTATGGTCAGCAGTGATGTAAAGTGCTGACAAATCGCACATTCGTTGTGTGTAATAAAATTCATTCTCGTCATAATGTAAAATAAAACACCCAATGATTATATCAACAGATGGCAGCTCCACTATTTCTCTGCAACTTGGAAATGTTTCTGGTACAGACTGTTTCCCACTGAAAACTCCACAAGGATTTCCTTTGAATGATTTATTCTAGAGCAATCAACAATCAATACATTGAGCAACATTCCGATGTCGTCTTACATTACACTGAAATCACAAAACAGACGATCTAAACCGGTAGCTGTTGCAAACACAACAAATACATAAATAATGCAAAAAGTGTACCTGAAGGGTGAATCCTTCTGGAGTTTGACCTAGACTGACCATCGAATGATTCTTGCAGATTGACAAGAGACTCTTAGATTACAACAATTGCCACGTGAATTAAGTTAATGAATGAGTGTCGGCAAATAAATGTAAAGCAAAATGAAAATAAATGTCAGCGATTTCCGGAACTGTCAATCAAATAACGTAATTAATATTTTTCAGAACAAATCCTCCGGGGGCGCCACTTCAAGTAAAGGTACACTATGTTCAATTAGCTTCGCAAATAACACAGCACTTTTGAACAGAACGCTTGTACTCTCCTGAAGCAGTTTTGACTAACACGTTCCTGACGACGCCATCTGAACCGGGATACACGTCCTTGACAAGAGCAAGGTTCCACTTGCCTCTGGGCGCGTTGAAATCAACTAGCAACACAAGATCTCCAACGCTGATTTGACGTTCCTTTCTCTGCCACTTGGGTCTTCGCATTAGGGTCACCAAGTACTCTCGGATGAACCGTCTCCAGAAATAATTAACGAGAGTTTGTACAAACTCAAACCTCTTTCTCGGGTTGTTGGAGTCCTCGAAGGGACCTTGCGGCACAGCTGTCGAAGCACGACCAAGGAGGAAGTGGTTTGGCGTAAGTGGCTTTAGGTCGTTGGGATCGTTTGACGGATACCCAAGGGGCCTGCTGTTGATCAGAGATTTCACTTCAGCAAAGACCGTAGCCATCTCATTCCAAGACAGAATTTGGGCTCCTACTGCAACTCGGAGCGCTTGCTTGGTCTGCTTAATCAGACTTTCATAGATCCCTCCTTGATGCGGACTAAGGGGAGTTGTGAAGATCCAACGCATCTTGTGTAGCACGGCAAAGTCCTGAATCTGTCGTCTGCCTTCTACCAAAAGTTTTCTCAGCTCTTTCTGTGTGCCAACGAACGACTTTCCGTTATCAGAAATGATTGTAATTGGCCAGCCATGCTGTGAGGCAAAACGTCGGAGGGCTTGTAGGAAGGACTCTGTGGACAGGCTTTCCACTATTTCAAGATGAATCGCTCTCACTGTTGCGCAGGTGAATAGCGCTCCCCACGCTTTTATTGATTTATTCCTCCCATACTTTAGGTTGAACGGGCCAAACAGGTCGATCCCTGTCACTGTAAATGGAGGATTAAAGGGCTTAATTCTCTCTGGAGGCAGGTCAGCCATCAGTGTGGTATGTGGCGGCTGACGTAGCTTGCGGCAAAGTACACAATTTCGAATGACTTTCTTGACAAGGCTCCTTCCGCGTACAATCCAGAACTGCTGTCTACTCTCACTCAAGGTTCTCTCGCAACCTGCATGAAAGACTCTCTTATGAGCATCTTCCATTATCAGTGTGGAGATGTGATGGTCTGCAGGAAGTAATATTGGGTGGATCTGCTCATATTGTAACTGACTCCTCTTTAATCGACCACCAACTCTGATGATGTCATCCTGAATAAACGGAGCCAGGTCCTGGAAACGCTCGTTCCAATCCACTAAGCTTTTCTGAGCTATGTGTATCCAATATCTCTCTGCAAATTCAATTTCCCATGGCTCCAATGGGCCGGTCTTCAACTCTGCTCGATCCACACGAATAGCCTTCATGTTGGAAACAAAACGCTGAATGTGAGCTGTGACCCGTGTTAACTTCGTCCAACTTGAATAATCCGAAGCGCTTAACACTGGTGCAACAACGTTTACAGCTCCAACGAACTTTGCTTTCTTTCTTTCGGGGTCGTCTTCTATGTTGACTCTAATGTTAGGCGGCCATACATCCTTATGCTTCTTAAGGAATGGGGGTCCGTTCATCCAGCGCCCATTGACCTCTTCGACTGTAATGCCTCGACTTAAGTCGTCCGCTGGGTTCAGCTCGGTTGGAACATGCCTCCAGGCTTGGGGGTCCCAAGTTGACTGAATCTCGGCCACACGGACTCCGACAAAGGGCTTGAGGACGGCGGACTCTGAGAACAACCAATGCAATACAATCTCGGAGTCTGACCACAGGGTGACAGAGGAAGGCTTGTTCTTGAATTCATCATAGATGGTTTTGGCAAGCCTCGATCCAACTAAGGCAGCCATGAGCTCAAGTCTAGGGGTGGTTGTCTGACGTAGTGGCGTAACTCTGGCTTTTGCTGAGATCAGCCGGACTTCTGGGTCATGTGAAGTGGACGACAAAAGGTAGGCTGCGGCTCCATACGCTGATGCGCTTGCATCGGCAAATACATGCAACTCTGATGTACCCGAATAACGTTCAGGTCGTAGACATCTTGGGAACTCGATATTTTGTAGCCTCTTTACCTCTTCAAATAACCTTCTCCATAGGCCATTCATTTCTTCCGGAAGAGGGTCGTCCCAGTCGTACTGCTTGGACCTCCATATATTTTGAAGGGCGACCCTTGCCTTGATGGTGACAGCAGAAAGTAGGCCCAGGGGATCATACAGCCTAGAGATGTTTGACAGAACTTTTCTCTTTGTAAGCTCTTCAACCTTTATTTCCCCGACAACAAAACTTATGAAATCGGTATTCGGATTCCAGCCAATGCCCAACGTTTTAGTTCCTTCCTCTCCATCTAAAGTAATAGCAGTTGCCTCTGAGGCCACATCACATAGGGCTTCAGTTGGCCTGTTGTCAGCACTTGTTCGGCCTCTTCTGAGCTGTTTACGTACGACCTTGGAGGAACAGATCCATTCTTTTATCTTAAAACTTCCGGTGGCCAAAACTGTGTCTAACTCCGCTATTCTCTGCACTGCCTCTTCAACTGTGGAACAGGAGTGAATAAGATCATCCATGTACCGGTCACGTCGAAGTATGAGGGCTGCACTGGGGCTTTGCTTCTCGTTATCCTTGGCGATTCTTAGCATAA
Source organism: Ricordea florida (assembly GCA_949710005.1). Lineage (NCBI taxonomy): Eukaryota > Metazoa > Cnidaria > Anthozoa > Corallimorpharia > Ricordeidae > Ricordea > Ricordea florida. Next base: position 10,532,383 of record OX453283.1, read on the forward strand.
CGTAACTTGCCATGTCTGGTGATGGCTTGTCGCCGAAGGTAACCCTCTGAAGAGCATAAGTCGTGGGTTTCCTCGACACGTCCAGGTTTCTCCACAGAAATCGATGGACTTGTGTGTCCTCTGTGGGCAGGCATATCTGTAGGTACATCTTCGATATGTCTCCTATAAACCCAATTGGTTCCTCTCGAAAACGGAGAAGGACTCCAAGCAGGTTCCCAATAAGGCAAGGGCCTTTGTGCAGAAAAGAGTTTAATGAGGTACCTTGATATTGAGACGCCGGGTCAAAGACAATTCTTAGGGGCGTACTCTTCTTGTCAGGTCGATATACTCCATGATGAGGCAAATAGTACACTGGCTTGATGTCGGCTTCTAGCTCTTCCTTGCTTAAGGCGCGGGCCCAACCATTCTTCTTGTATGCCATTATCGCTTCGTCATACACTCTGGCTTTCTCCTCATTCTTCAGTAAATTCCTTTCTAAGGCGAAAAGCCTCTTTTCAGCCAAGGGATAATTGTTTGGGAGGAGCAACTTGTTCTTTTTCCACGGAAGGCCTACAGTGTATCGGCTATCCTGGTGCACACAGGAATTCTCCATTAGTTTGAGAGCTTCTTTATCTTCACTTGACATAACCTCCTTTGGACAGGAACAGTCAGGTGCTTGTATGCCAAGGGTCTCTAATTCATAGAACCGCTCTAGATTTAGGGGTTGCATGAAACTTACAGAACAGCTGGGAGCCATGTTTTTTAGGTTGTCAGAGCCAATCACGAACCATCCTAATTTTGTTCTTTCCCGACGGGCTCGAACGGCAATCCTTGGCGCACCTCCATTTCAGCATGCAAATGACTGTACTGTACACCCAATATGAGATCTACTGGACCTGCTTTGTGCGGGAAATCCACGTCATTTAGATGGGAAAAGCTTCTCAACCACTGGCGATCCAGAGCCGGGACGCTAAGGACTGTTTTTTCCAGCTCGTGAGCCTCAATTACGAATTCTTCGCCAGCATTCAATGCGGAAATCCAGAAACGAAGACGCCTACTCTCTGTTTGTTTCAAGGTTTCTCCTCCAACCATGGCTAAGTCTATTCGCTCCCTCTTCCCTTGCAATCCAAGTGCTTTGGCAAAGTCTCTTCTTATCACAGTGGTTCCTGCTCCACTATCAATCAAGGCGTTCCCCTCACGGATTCTCCCATTCGCTGCTCAAAAACGGATTCTTACGACGGGCATTATGCCGTTTCGATCCAAAACTGATGCTACTCCACTAGCTGTTGGAAGATTAGAGTGTAGAAGTGGGTGATGAAACCGTTGACAGCCATTCTTCTCACATCTCTTTCTTGACCGGCATTCTCTAGTCATGTGACCTTTATTTAGGCACGAGAAACACAGCCTAGCATTCTTCACAAATCCAAAGCGCTCTTCCACTGTTGAATCAACCAATGTAGGGCACTCCAACACTTCGTGAACCCCTTCACAGACATAGCATTTCTTCGTTCTATGACCTCTTTGCGTTGCGTGAACTCCTCGGGCTACTCCACCTGACTCGGTCCTGGTACTTCTCATTTCTCTCTGAATGTCTCCAAAATCGGGATCGAATTCAGCCTTCACACGCTTCCTAATGAAATCGCTTATGTGATGTAAGGTTGGGACCTCTCCTTTCTCACGGATGTCAGCAGCCACACTTTTCCACCGCTCTATAAGATTGTCAGGAAGGCGCATAATAATCTTCCTCAGGTTGTCGTTGGCGTTTACGTCTGCATAGTAGTTGATCTGGCACAGAGTTGTCAAACAGTTGATGATGTCGAGTGAGAACTCCCGAAGAGCTTGTCTATTGTTCTTCTGAACCCTATCTCCTTTTGCGAGCTTGTTTACCACGAACCTGGCTATGATACTCGGCTGTCCAAACTGCTCTTTCAATGTTTTTAGCGCTGTGGCATACATCACACCCTTACATCCGAGACCAGAAATAGCGCGCTCTGCTTCGCCCGCGAGATGCATCTTTAGCTGGATCATCCGAGTGTCATCTGTCAAATGAACGTTGTTGTGGATGTGAATCTTAAAACGCTCGATAAAATCTGTGTATTGGAGTGGCTTACCGTCAAACATGGGAAGTTTTATGGAGGGAATATCTTTGCTCGCTTCAAGTTTGAATAAAGCTTCGGCTACCGTAAGATTCTCTGTCGAGGGCTTCGGTAGGACAGTTTCTTGAAACTCTGTGAGGTCATCGATCCAAGCATCAATGGGACGGCAGACTTTAGGTACTGGATCTAAGGCCAGAGGCGGAGCAAGAGAGGAAGCGAATGGTTGTAATCCCGAAGTTTGACCGGATTGCTGCTCTTGTTGGACAATTGCTTCAACAGATGTAGCGTTGGTTGTGGTTAGAGAGCCACTTTGACCAGCTTGGTTCGCGTGAACCGTGTGACCTGCATGATCTGCATGAATTCCGTTACCGGCGTGACTTTCATGGACTTCGTGAACCGCGTGACTTCCATGGCCTGCCTGAATTCCGTTACTTGCGTGACTTTCATGGACTTCGTGAACCGCGTGGACCTTGTGGCCTGCATGACCCTCATGGACTTCGTGACCCGCGTGGACCTCGTGGCTTTGTTCCATTTGAATCCTGTTTGACACGAGGGAAGAGAGATACGTTTCCACCTTCTCTTCGATAGAAAACACATCATTGGTAAGCTCGTTCTCCCACGCATCCATTGCGGCAAATTGACTGTCCTCAGCGTATTCGTAAAGCTGCCCATGTAGATCACATGTCGCATTGTAATCCAGTCGCAATTGCTCCAATTCCTTTTGGAAACGTCTTTTGCCCTGATCCTTCTTGACGAGTGTTTCTTTGATCCTATTGATCGATCATGTTACTTTACGGCGTAGCTGCTTTCGCTTGTTCTTCACGTCATTCGCCGGGTTCGTGTCTGATGGGTTATCTGCGACTTTGGCGCTTTCTCCTTTGTCTGCCATTTCTCCTTGCAACACATCAAAGACATGAAAATCACCGTCTGACCAAATCGCCTACTCGGTCGGCGCTCGTGAACTCCTTCAGAACTTTGGTACAAACTGTTTCCCACTGAAAACTCCACAAGGATTTCCTTTGAATGATTTATTCTAGAGCAATCAACAATCAATACATTGAGCAACATTCCGATGTCGTCTTACATTACACTGAAATCACAAAACAGACTATCTAAACCGGTAGCTGTTGCAAACACAACAAATACATAAATAATGCAAAAAGTGTACCTGAATGGTGAATCCTTCTGGAGTTTGACCTAGACTGACCGTCGAATGATTCTTGCAGATTGACAAGAGACTCTTAGATTACAACAATTGCCACGTGAATTAAGTTAATGAATGAGTGTCGGCAAATAAACGTAAAGCAAAATGAAAATAAATGTCAGCGATTTCCGGAACTGTCAATCAAATAACGTAATTAATATTTTTCAGAACAGTTTCGTCCACTGATGAGCTTGGGTCTTCTTTGACAAAACAAGCCGAATCCCTTCTGAATTTACTCTCCTTTAACCAATAACAATTGTAATATTCCTGAGCAACGAGTCGCTCGATCTCCGTAAAATTTAGTCCTGTATTTGCCAACAAAATAATACTGTTTGCGAGATCTTCTTTTTTTTTTGTATTTTATTAGTTTTTATTACATGCTTTATAGATAATACAAACAAAGACTAAGACTTACAACAAAATGAGTATTGAAACTTTTACATAAAAACGTAAGTGATTGGTAAAAAAAAGAAATAGAGGAAAAACGATAAGGAGAGGACAGTTACAGTAAATATCAACATACGCAATCACACACAAAAAAAACTAGAGCCAAGAGAATTTACATTTTCTCTTGCTTAAGCCTATCAACTAAATCAGACAGGGTAGGACTTTGTTCCATTTTTTGTCATTCCATTTTTTGTCATTGTTTGTCAAGCTTATCATTATTAGAAGCGATTTTTTGCTGTATCTGGAAAGTTGCCCTTATTTTCGCTTTGAAGACATTTAGCGATGGATATTTGATATCTAATTTACATTTATAGATGTAGAATTTAGCTAATAAAATAAGATGATTTAAAATAAGGAAGTCATCCATGGCGTTAAACATTCCAAAGAGGACGTTTTATAATGTTAAGAAAGTTGTAGTTATTTTTTGTTTGATTAGCCAAGAAGAGAGCGAATTCCAGAATATTTTTGTCACATCGCAATGGAAAAATAAGTGTTCGAGGGATTCAACTTCTGTTTGACAAAAGGCGCATAGTGGCAAATCAATCATTTTAAATTGAAATAATTTGTCATTCGTAAATACGATGTTATTTAACAATTTGTATTGAAATTCTCTGACTTTTGTTTCCAGAGTAACAGTAAAGGGTAGAGAGTAAATCTTTTTCCACTCCACAGAAAGCTCTGGGTATTTATTATCTAATTTTATTTGGGCGGAAGGTGCAGTTTGCTTTTTACGTTTAAATTCATTATAGATCATTTTAGCGGAGCTCCACAGCGGCTCGAAGAGCCGCAGAGCGGAGCCCCATAACTACCGTGCGAGGATAGAAATTGAGAAAACCATGCGTTTGAGTTTTCATGGTCATTGTGACTAGCGGCATGGCTCGCGGGCGCGTGCGCCTAGCGACGACGACGACGACGAACGACGTTGCCCCAACATGGCGGCCATAGTCATCCGGGATATTTAGAAGGTCTTAAACCAAAAGGAGGCTTTGTTTTTCGCGCGCTTTTCGCGGCTTGCCGCGGCTACACAACCTACAGCCAGCAGTCTACAGCAGTCTACAATGTTTTGCTGAAGAAACGGATTTTATTCCATAGGTACTGAGATTTACTCCTTATAAATCTGTGTGAGAAAAATAGTCTGTAAAAAACTAGAAGCAATTTGATTGGTTGGACCATTTTCTTCACTAGTGAAAAAAAGTGGTCTGACCAATTCACTGTTCATAGAGGTGGGATCAGTTTTGGCGCCATCAACTCGGCAAAAAGTGAGCAATAACGGCTTCTTCCTCAGCTTCGTCTTTGAGAAATTCTAGGTTTGCAGATACAGCTTCAGTCGAGGACTTCATACAAGATCAAGAAAATAAAAATACGAATAACAAATCCGAACAGCCCGTCGCTTCACTGAAAGAATTCTTGACGTTGAAAGGCGAATCAAGGTCCGTAGAAGAAATTCCTTCAAACGAGCTCAATTCAGTTCACGAGTGAATTTTTCCGGTAGCAGTGGGAAAGAAGGAAAACAAAGATTATGAGCCAAGTTCGCTGCGTTCTCTCTTTTGCAACGGTTATTTGAATAAAAAAGCTACGGATTCAGCATCTCAAAAGAAGTGGTGTTTGAAAAAGCAAGAGCCGCATTAAACTGATTAAAACAAAAAGGTAATTTTACATTGTATTTCCCGTACACAAGACATTCCTGAGTCATTCATGAGTCGTTTTAAAACGTTTTTAACTGTCTTTGGTTCTTATACTTCTAGCGACATTTCCAACAGTGTTTAAAGTAGAATTTTCCAGTTCGTGCAATGTTTGTATCATTTTCGAGAAGTAAATTTTGAACGCATTTTTAACTTGACTGTCATGTTTATTCGGTATGCTCCAAAATAAAGCCTGCTAAGTGCGTTTTGCACCTTGTTGTGGTATCTTGATTTTTCTAGCCCAGCGTGATTCATGATCAGTTAGTAGTATTTTGTAAGGAGTAAATCTCAGTACCTAAAAAATAAGCAAATTACTTCATGGTTAGTTCGCCCGTACCATTTTTCTTCACTCGTTGTGAAGAAAAGTAAACTCACTCGTTCGCTGCGCTCACTCGTTCGTTTTCTATTCTTCACAACTCGTGAAGAAAAATCATCCGCCCTCACTATAAACCATGAAGCAATCTCTATATTCATAGCGGTTTTGGATGAAAAATTTTCTTCCTACAAGTTTTCAAGCGTTTTTGGAGGGACATAAGCATAAAGCTGAGTGTCTATTTTTCCTTTGTTAAAGAGCTGCCTAGCTGCTTTTGGTGTTGCTTTAAAACTATTATAATTTTGCTGACCAGGTAATGGTTCTTCCGTTGAGTCGCGAGCTAGATGTTTTTTTTTGACGATTTATTTGAGCTATCGAATCTTCTTTAAGTAGTTGCGTACATCAGGCGTATTTAATAACTTTAGTGACAACATTTTCAATGTGTGAGGGTCTGTGTGAGGAGCTCCGCTTTTAGGCTGGCCTAAATCTATTTAATAGAATTAACCTTCAATAGATTGACATTAATGCCATCTATGTTGATTTAAATAGTGTCACTCGAAGGAGAATAAATATGCTGTTGACTTTGTCTGATAATTAGTCTCCATTCGTTAGGAATGGCAGTGATGACACCGGGCGCTTACCATTTGTACGGAAAAACCGGAAATTCCGGTAAAAGTTCAAATGGTACAGTTTATTCCGGTGGAATGTTTTCGGAATAAAAGTTATACCTTCCAAGGTATTACCTTTTTCTCGGTTGTACCGGAATACCCGAAAATTTCTGTACCATTTGACAATACCAGTGCCAGGTTTCTCACGATGATATTTGCGAGAGGACAGCATGGCGGACATCGCGGCGGACATCGCGAATGATCGTGATGGAGTAGTACAAGTATATCAATGCAAAAACTGCTTGTTCTCCTCGCAGAATCTGTTGCTGTTCCTCCAACACACCTGTCGCACCCCAGGTGAGAAAGCCTTAAGTTTTGGTTGTTGACAGTTACGTTTTTCTTTTGTTTTGACGGTTCATGCTTTTGAGCTAAGTAGCGCGGGAAAACATTGTGAATGTTGATGGATAGATTTCCTGACGGATTTTTGCCCCTTAGAGCAACTGCAATACTTTAAGAGAATAATAGTGCTTACCTGTTTGTGTGGACGAAAAAAAACTGTAGAAAGAGGCATAAAACTGAAATGTTAAGGAGCCATTTAAAAGTGAATGTTGCACTGCCTGCTTTGAATTGTGTCACAACTAGTAAGAGTTGTATGATTAGAACTCCAGGGCTACTCGGATTTTCCAGTAACTCGCCTCGGGGTCTGTTTTGTTTGTTTTCTTGGTGAAAATTATTCAAAATCTTTTGGACAACTTTCTGAAGGCTTCTGGTTTAACCTCCTGTCAATGACATGGAAGCCAACACTGAGTATTGGGGTGTTTTTAGGGGTTGCCACTGGGAATGAGATTTTGGCCACTTAATATTATCTAGGTATAAAAGTAGTTTAAGGGCATACCGGTGAGCGTTTCTTATCATTTATTTTTAAGGTACAATTACGACAGTAAGTGCAAACATTGAAACTACAGTGCCAGTATGTACCTTGTCCAGCACTTTTAGCAACCCCACAAGTACCCTCACTGATACCACCTTGTTGAGTATGTCCAGCGCTTCCTCAAGTAACCACATTGAAAACACTTTGCCAAGTTCATTCAGTAGGCCCTCAACTCCAAGTAGTGTGTCCAGTGAAGGAAGTAGCTATCTTGAAAGGTAGGATGAGAAACATGTAAAGTTGCTTATAAGCTGTTATTCAGAGCTAAAGCATCTCCTTGGGCAAGGCAAAACAACAAAAAGAGATGTATTTGCAAAGATTGCATTTAACTTTAATAAAAAAGCTCAGTACATGGTAACTGGTGAACAGTGCCTGCAGAAGTGGAACAAGTTGGAAAGCCAATTTAAGACAGTTGAAGATCATAATAAAAGAACGGGAAACAATAAAAAAACAATGAAGTACTTTGATCTTCTGGAGACATGTATAGGTTCAGACCCAAACATTACACCAGTCATTTCACTGGAAAGTGATCAAGTGAGTGCTGATGATTCAAGTGGCAATGATGAATCAGGTGACATGTCAAGTACCAATACAAGACCTAAGAAGCGCCCAATGAGGAAACGCAAGTCACACTCATCTGCAGCAGAAATGCTGGAGTTTATGAACTGGTATGCTGAAAAGAGGGAGAAAGTAGAAGAGGAAAAATTGAAGTTGATGCGGGAAATGCAAAATGAGAAAAGGATGTTTTACTCCCAGTATCTTGAAATCATGAAGAACAAATGATTTTATCTCCTGTAAACCAAACCATCAACATTTGCATTCACATGTTCAAGAGAGGCATTGCATTGCGTTTTGAAAATAAAAGAAAAGACTTTGCTATCTGCATGACACCTTGTAGTCTTGTCACTACACTGTCATTCAAATAGCTGTTTGAAATTATACTGTTAAGTTACTATAAAGTTAACAATAAACTTGTTACACAAATAAGTCACATGTTTGATCCATAAGATTCAACCCTTTGAGTTAACCTCGAGCAGAATAGATTTTAGGATATACCCTGTTAATACTTCAGTAAAAATGTGCATACGAGGAAAAATCTTAATGGGAAATTTTCACTTTTAAGGGCAGCTTCTGAGCACTGCTACATAATACCTTGACCACTTCAAAGGCCTCCTCACAGGGACTCACATGAAACATATCTTTAACTGAACATAAAAGATATTTCATTTAGTGATTGTACCACTGATTATTTAATACCAATGTAAACTTTAATGTTCAGCCTTTGTGAAATGATTTACATTTACAACAAGTGAGAGACAGAATATTATTTCTTTGTTTTTTAAAGCAAAAACCCCAATATCTAAATTGGGGAATATTTATATGTAGTGTTTCAAATAAACAAGGTATTTAACTAGTAAAGTTGATTAATTTCAGGTCACAAAGCAGAAAAATTGTTACCCCTTATTCAAAGAGTTAAGTTAGTATTAAAGACAAACAATGTTCATCAACTGGTTTCTTTTGAGTTGAGCAGCTCTATCCACTCTCCGGTCATCAATGCCATCATCGTAAATGCCACCGTCATCATTTGGTAATATATAGCTTTCATCAAAATCATCGTAAAGGAGACACATGTTGTGCAAAACACAAGCTGCCATGATGACTTTAGCATCAAATCTTTCATCTAGGTAATCCAGGTACAAGAGTTTTCGCCAGCGTCCTTTTACTAAACCTATTGCACGTTCCACTACTTGCCGGAGAGATGAGAGGACTTTATTGAATTTTCTTTGATCTCTAGCGAGGTGTCCATTGTCTCTGAAGGGGGTGATAAGCCATCTGAAATTAAACAATATACAGCATGAATTCTCTATCTGAACAATCTTGACTTCAGTTAATCTATATACATTGAACTCTGTTTAACACGGACACCTAATCTGATGGCAAGCTTGAGGCTTCTATTTTGCCAAAAAAGTAAGACGAGAGTAAGCCCCAAACCATTTACCAAAGTCAACAGGTATGTAAGAGTGACCCATGGACCCAGTTTATTTAATAGACTAATTCAGTGGTCAACAAAAATTTCAATATAGGGCCTGGTTTATTTGTAGCTCTGCCCCATGATTTAGGCAGTTTTCTATACAAGTGTTTCCAGAAAAGAAAAAACACCTGCCTTGCATTTGCAAAGGAAATGACATTGCTGAGTTTGCCTAAGACATGTACAATAATATAGTCTGCTACATGATTGTCCATAATAATGATTACTCACGTCAAAAGTGGGTAGCCTCCATCACCAAGAAGGTGTGTGTCTTGTTCAAATTTTAGTTGACTTGTTCTGAACAGTGATGAGTTCCTTAGAACTCTTGAATCATGCACTGACCCTGGCCAGCCAGTGAAAGCATCAAGAAGCATCATATTGTCATCACAAACAACCTTGAAAATAAAATTGATGTAAGAAAAAACTTTGTTTTACTTTTCCAAGTCTTGTTTACATACAAAGAAAAGTTTTCCTAGCTAGGGTGGCTGTACTTTTGACAAACTGAATATTTTATTGAGTTACCTTTACCTGAACTTCTGAAACATTGCCTCTCAACAATCAATTTTTAGCAGGTTTAGAGAATCCTTACATACAAAGCCCAACAATCATTGGCAAAAAACTGTGATAAAATATTATGGATTGTGCCCTAAAATTGAAACATGACAATCTATTGGCATTGAAGCTCCCTTTGAGCTGCCACACTTCAAGCTCTCATAAGAGATCATGACACCTTTGGAAATTACCCAGTGGGACTGTCTCTTTTTAATATGCTCTTGTTATGGACCACTAAAAAAGAGTGATTCCTTTCTTTATGCTCTTTTAAGCCACCACTGAAAAGAGTGATTCATTTAGATCAATCATTTGAGAAAACTGTGGCTTCTTACAATAGCCCATTCTTCTTAGTGACCAGCTCTAGTTGTGACCACTTTTCTAAATTCCTGGGGTGCTATTTTCACGAGGGAGCTTTAACTGTATGGCACTTTGCAGTGTTGTTATTAACCACAGCTATACAATTAACATTATATTCATGTAGATGGCAAACAGTGAGTGAAGCAGAAAATAAAACAAAATAAGTAGTTAATAATGACTGAAAAAGAAAACAACTTAAGAAGTGACAAGACACACACCTCACCCCCTATGATTGACACAGGGATCTCCAAAACGTTCTTTGGCACATTTTCACATACTTGAACATTTCCTAATTTATGCTTTCTTTTTGTTTTGTTTATCAGGAGTAACTAAGTAGAGAGTCAGTGTTTTGTCACAATCCCAATTAAATTACTTGCAGTTGAAGAGCATGGAACATCTTTCTGCACACGTATGCCTGTGGTACCGCCATTGGTGCCCTTATTCGTATGAGAGTACCATCAACAGCTCCCACAATACCAGGAAACCTCCCCACAGATTGGTCTCTAAAACTGTCAATGGTTTCTCTCTTCCGTACATCTATAAATACATATATATAATATATATAAATACATATATACGTTAACATATATGTAAGCATAAAAGAATATACTGTCTCATTTTAACATATGTAAGTTATATAATGCAGTTTTTGCAGGCAAAAATAAAATGGTGAACAAAAATTTCAATGAATTAATAAACTAGAAAGAACCGTATACGTTACCATTTGGCCACTTAATGTACTGGTTCCTTATGACCAACAGACTTTTAGTAACCCGATGCATTATTCTTGTGACACTACTAAACGTTACGTTGAACCGATCAGCCACAAGTCGTGTTGTCTCCTGGTTCGCCATACACCAAAGGTAAATTAACGTCAATTGCGTCTCTTCCAAAAGGGTTTCCAGCTGGAATATATCCCGTAGCCATAACCTTCCTCGCCACAATTTCGAAAGTTGCCCTCTGCATACGAAAATGAGATTTAAACTCGTCAATAGAATACGTGGGTATCGTTTCCTCGAAATATCCATGGATTCGGTTTGAATTTCTCCTTGCAAATATAGATGCTGCGGCAAAAAATATCAAATCATCGTCGTCGTCTTCAAAATCATCTTCCAAGTCGTTGTCCACTTCCAACAACACAGCAAATTCGGCAGCCATGTTTCTTGATGATCCCAGGCCCCAGCTTACTGGCATCCGAGACTTCGGATCAAATGGTACAGATCAATCCGTTCCGTTTCCTTGACAACAAAAAGTACAGTACCATTTGCCGCAAAAAATCCACTGAAAATTCCGTTCAAATGAAAAGCGCCCAAGCTTTCTAATGGTGTGTCATGAAGTCGTATTTGTTATAGCAGCGGCGAAAAATTTAAAGCATGATTGGAGGCGAATGCACCGAATTTGACATTCCGGACGAGTCCCCAAGGTTAGTTGTTACTTTAAAGTTTTCTTTGTTTCTCGGAGTTTAAACGAAAATTAAAAACCATACGATTTTAGTTCGACATCTGTTCTAAATGTCTGTGTATTTATGCCTGAACTTTGTCCTCGTTCAACTGAAAAAAACCAATGGTCTCTTAGGGCACATTCAACAAAACGCCTCCCATTGGGACTGTACAGTCGCCTTATTGCTTAAGAAGGAGCGAAAGCACGAAGAACTGAAAAAGAAACTAGATTGCAATGAGAAAATTAAAGAAATTAAGTCTCAAGTGCAAAACAAATCTCTCGAACTTCAAGAGTTCTTTTTGTAATCTTTTACTTTACCATGGATAAATCGCAAAGAAGGATTGCTCGACTTTCACATTTAAATGAAAGCCTTGTGTCCAGGATTTGAAGGCAATTGCATGATGTGTGCTCAAGAGACCTTCAAGATCGCCCTATTATACTATTCTGAGGACCCGGTGCAGTTGTGAAATGTGACGAGAGCAAGTTTAACACAAGCCGAAGGTAAACTGGCTTACTGCTCTTTGTGCTCTCACTGCATTTAAGTTTTAAGAGAGTAAGAAATCATCAACGGGCAATTGCAGTTTTCTGAATTTATTTTGACTCTGTAGTTGCATCTGTAAGCTGAATGATGAATAAAGAATACATACATACAATACATACACTCCTCTCGGACTACTCTCGGATTTTAGAGTACCTTATGCAGCTTATATCTCCGAGCATTCAACCATCAGATGAAAGATAGGCCACAACAAATAACGGGCTTAAATGAAAAATCAGGAATAAAAACTAACACATCCATATCAATGGAATAATGAATAATGCCTTTTCCTGGTTCATTTTCGACAGAAGCTTTATATTCATAGTGACATTGACATTGATGAGGAACTAAAAATAATGAATGACCGAGGTCCAATTATTCAGCTTTCACCCCTGACTAGATGATGTACTGGTGCTGAGGCACCATAATGCTTTGAGCTTATAGGTCTGAGATTTTCATTTAAATGATTACTGTGAGATGGTGAGTATTGACCTCAGTTATTCTGATTGCCCCTTTGATTTTTCAGTACAACAGGGGTCGAAGAACCAGGTCAGATGTCTGGGTTTTTGGTGTCATCACCACCCAATTTACCCAACGAGAGGTTATTTCAAGGTTGTCAAAAGGAGGGATGCTGCCACGCTTCATCCCATAATGTCAAGGTACGTTCTGCCGGGAAGCGAGATTCATACGGACGACTGGGCAGGGTACAGAAACCTTGATCTCCTCCTCATTAACGTCGCAAGGCACAGAGTTGTTGTTCATGCCACTCATTTTGTGGACACCCAGACTGGACTGCATACACAGGAAGTCAAGTTGTGTTAGGGAAACCTCGAGTTGGGCCGGAAAATGCGCAGGGGCTTGAGGAGAGAAGATGTACAGTCATACCTTGACGAATGAATGTGGCGATAGTAGAGGGGCGGGGCACACCAGCACATAATGCAAAACTTTCTGAACATTTTCCCTTTGCAGTTTGCGAATACACCAGTGCTCTGACTATTGTTACTCAGTTTGCTTTTCGTGCTCCAGTAATACACGCCTCCCTCAATTATTCCTGCAGCAGATTTTTGGAACTTAATTGTGGGCTTTCCGCATCAATTTTTCCTTTTTTGGTTTTGGAAACAATATCGATTTGATCAACGCAATATTGTTAAGAAATAACATTGTGGAATTTGTTCTGCCGAAATAGAATTACTTTTGACCATACATTCTATTTAGTGAGGGTAAGAATCGCTTGCATTGTGAAAACAATGACATGTACGAAGGCTGTTAGGCTTTTTAAGGGATTCATATAGGTTTAGAGTAAACAAGACATTTACCTACGTTGGTTTGGAGTTTTAAAAACCTCGGGGGAATTTCTGTCCATCTACACAAATTATTCACAGTTAAAGTTCAAAACACAAATGTCTACTATATCCTCTCGAAGTTAAAAGTGTGCAACCTTCGATTCCCGGCATTTAATTTCTTTGATCTCAATGACTACAATAAAACACGCTTGTGTACTACATGTCTGGTAAAATGGCCACGTTTTACTTCAACTTGTTGCGCAAAAATGTCGTCTTGCCAGTTGGACATGCGATTGGATTTTCGCACATCATCACCTCTGCGCGCAAAAAAAACTTATGTTATTTTCTGTTACATGAAAATTTGTTGCAATTGGACAATCACAACTTGCCACGCAAAACTGGAATGCGAAGGGTTGAAGCGAAAACGTTGGCGTATTACCCCACCATAAAAGTGGCTTCAGCTGCAAAAACTTAAAGATAATGAATGATAATATCTGGTGCCCGTCTACAAATCACAACGAACGGCTTACAGAAGAAACACAAAGTTGGCCCAGCTGGCAAGGTGACCCACTCGCGGAGTCGCCCTCCTGCATACTCCATCGATGCTTGCGTGCGTGATGCGCATGTGTTAGTTTTTGTATTATTTTTAATGCTTCAACACACTCACAACGTATTACAAAACAAGACACTGAATAAAGAAAAAATAAATTAAACTATTAGCCACATTAACAAACAGAAAAGAAATCTCAATGTACATAAAAGGACCATGGTGACTATAATTGTTTGAAACTTATAGTAAACACAGGAGAGGCTTCCACTGAGAGGGGAACTTGTTAATTTGCCCTTTGGTATGAAATATACATACAATTAAATTGTTTTAAAAAAATTTTTCACAGAAACTGATAATGTAAGAATTGTCAGGGAGACTAAAATGCCGCGCGCCTGGTTTAGATGGGTCTTTGTCATCTTTCCCCATGTCTCGTAGGATTCTCAGAATTGGTCGCCTGGTCATCTTCCTGTTTCGCCAATGTATAGCTTTTTGCATAATGTACAAGTTATGCAATAGATACAAATGGCCAGGGTACATGTGAAACGAACGCCTTGGGCCCAATACTTTGTTAGCGTTACTAACCTACAATTCCTCGACTCACTCTGATGGAGGGCTGACGCTCAAAACGTCAGTTTTTCAATACCGGTATGTGCACAGTGGCCATGGTTAACCTACATTATCAAATCTGTTGATAAACCAAATTTTCTTGTTTCACTCCCATCGACGTAGCACCACAGTATCTTCAGAAAGTAACCCCCTTCACCCAGAGGTTACTGGAGTTTCTTTTGTAATACCCTTTTTTAATCTCCTTAATTTCTTTTTTTAATACCCAGAATACTTTTGCATATATTTGTTTCAACTTCTGCTGACTGCAAGTAGTGTCCAGTCTGAGAGAGGCATGTTTCCATTTGTCTGCAATGGCCATAGTAACACCGTAGAAATTAGTGAAAGGCGGCCTAAAGCCGGTTTTCTTGCAAGACCTTCCTAACTCAAGAGTTTACTGTTTTGATTTAATACATCACAGATTCCGCTTTCTATACTTGCAGCGTGCCAGTCTTTTGCAGTGGGTAGACTCACCTGCTATGGCTATATTTTTATCATTTCACAGAATTATATTTTCCGGATCGGATCAGTCATCATTCCGCTCCAGCCCACCTTGAGCATTAGTCCGGCAAGATTTAAGAACGTCTATATAGAAGGATGGCACGCTGTTAAGATTTAAAAGATTACTATCATACCTGCAACCAGCTTTTCCTAATTAAAAAGAAGAAATTGTCATCCACTGTTTACCTGCTCTTTCCTGCATTCTTCTGATCCAAGCATATTGGAAATGTTTGGGAAAATTTTCATTCTCCAGCAAATCAAGTACGCCTTGATTGTTTGAAACTATACGGGTGTCGCTCTTAAGTTTTGGCTAACTTCCATTCCAGACAAAATTAACAAAACATGTACTAAAACCATTTGCGATATTTTAAAATGCACTTTCTGGAAAAAAGAAGATAAGTCGTTACTATTTGTGTCTAAAAAAAACACACCTACGACACTAAACATTTTGCATGGTCATTTTTTTGCCTGAATGGTTTAATGTATGTAGAAGGTTCTTTTTTCTTTGGGTTTATTGCCAACTTTTACGGCACGAGCTACTTCCCATTTTCCTGCGAAAATAAAGGGTTGGAGGTTTTTTGGGGGCATTAAACATCATCATTTGCAATTTACAGAACATTTTAACAGTTCAGATACATTTGGCAATGATTAGAAAAAAAGGGAACAAGAGATCAAGAATTCTCTCTTATCCTTCAGCTGGAGTAAGCAGAAGGAACGACAAACCCCAGTGTTTCCTGGCATTTCATTTCAAAGGGAGTATCGTATCATGTACAGGTGGAAAGTGATTCTACAGCTAAACGGTAATCCCGACAAAGAACATCATCATTGGCTAAAACAGAGAATTAACTCTGAAGTGTACATTTGATTGCTTGGTTAAACCCCTGACAAACCCACTAGGCGTAAGCCCGAGTAAAGGGAATCAAGGAGGCCACCGAGGTAAGTAACAAATTCTTATGACCTCTGAGGGAATCAAATCCACAACCTCTGGATTAGATCTACCGGCGCTCTGCTGCCTAAGCTACGAGGTCAGACAGAGAAAGTTGAGCACAATTAAGGTACATATAAATGTCTGATGCCACGTTCTAATTTTAATCAAGTGGATGCATATCCATCATTAATTGTGCAGCTTTAAATGTTTGAGTAAAGAATTTTTACCAAAGTCACACACCAAAATCACTTAACATTTGGTAATAGCTTTTTGTTCTTGCACTGTTTTTCAAGGATCCTATATTGAACTTCCGTTGTCTCGTTTCAAGCTGGTAATAAATTTGTTCTCGCAATTCCTTTTTGCAATATTGAAAAATTATTTGGAGGTTCGTGCTCCAAATTAGTGCCATCTTGCATTGGAGCGAATGCATGCGCCTCTGGATAAGCTCAAAGGAAATTTTTTTCGATTTTTGATCTAACAATAGCCAGTGCTCGTTGATGTGCTCAGGTGTTCATTGGCTGTCCATCAAATTTTGCAGTCTTTCACATTGTTTAGTGAGGAATTTTTCTTGGTCTCTTATTTTTTTTTTTTGCTTTTGTCTTAGTGAAGCTGATTGTCAACCTTGTTTCCATTTAAACCATTTCCCAGGGCAACCCTTGGTCTTCCAAAAGGCTTTGTCAATAAACTGTGGAATATTTTTCTTCTAATCACTCTTGTAAAAGAGTGGAATGAAATTTCGAAAAGCTTGGTCCTCTTGGTTGTGCTACTTCCTTATCTTCTTCAGATAAAGGGCAGTTAGAGTCGTTTCCTAGAATGATACTCAAACTAGAAAACTTTTGTACAGTATTATTAAATTGTAAATAAAATCGTTGCTGAGCACCGGGATCGTTAGGTACATAAATGCTAGCGTAAACAAGCTTCATATCGTCAACAACCACCTGCAAAACAAAGATTGCAGGCGGTTATTGATGTTGTTGGTTAGAGTTAGTATCTAACATGAGTTAAGCTAATCTAAGGATGGTACCTCCTGATTGTAAAGAGAATTTGTCCTGTTGATGACTATACAGGAAAAGTAGTTCTATTTGAGCCTACAAATTTTTGGGGAGATAGTTATGCTTCAATAAGGAAAGATGGTGGTGATGCCGTTTTTCAAAACTGAACAAAACAGAAAAGCAACAATGATTCTAGAACGTTATTAGCACATACATGCCCCTTTTGATCCCTTCTTGTAGGACAGAAATTCATACCGTGAAATATCTTTGAGTGAAACCAAACAAAATAGGCTTACTGCAACGTTAATTCCAAAAGATGAGATGGTGTCACAGTGCCTTTTGAACAGTTGTATTAGTTTTCTTGTCGACATGTGGTGTTTGATATGTTTTTCTTTTTTGCCCTGGTCTCTCTCTGGTAAGTCAGATATTTACGTCTCTCCTCCTGATTCAGCTTCGTGCGCCAAGTTTTTTTAAGTGACATCGCTATTAGTTACTCATGAGTTTGATCTACTAGTTAGTGTTAAACTTTTTACTATATTTATTGATTATTGAAGTTAAGGCGAGGTCTTAACAGATGCCAAAAATATTTATGACACGGTCACTGTACTGCGGGAATACAAATTTTGAACATTTATCTTTGCAAATGCGCTTCACTGTATGCATGTATGTGTTACTCTATGTAACATTTTGGCCATTGGCGTGGGAATGCCAAAAAGCACTTCCTTGTACTCTAGTATGGTAGCTTGTGGTAATATCAAGCTATGTTCAGCCTCTAAAATAGCCTGTGGCCATGACCTTACTAAATTTTCTCCACAACGCAATTTTACGTTCCTGAAGAAAGGAATCCAATTGTCTCAGAGGGAACTCCCATATAAAAGTGAGGGGGTGATCGTAGGAAATTTGAAAATAATCCCTAAAAGATGAAATTTAATTTCGTGGGCGTGGTCCAAATTCGTTTCCACCCTGACTCGTAAACAGAAAACCGGAACACAGTTTTTAATTGAAGTTAAACATGCTCTGTAATTTGCGCTTGACAAACATTGTTAAACATTAACAAAGAAAATAATTTAAACCGTGTTTAACTAAACAGCTTTTAAACATGGTCGGGGCATAATAATTTTTAGTTTGGGCTCCTAAGGTGGTACACGACTAGTTGATAAAGACACACTCTTTGTTTTGGGCTATACTTCATACTGCAATTCATTGTAAACCCGCAAAGTAATTTAAAAGCGTAAAATAATCTCAGAGGAGTATATCAATTCTGATACTGTAAATCACAGGTTGTATTAAACAGGGATGGTAATGTTGACCAGTGATGCCTTCGGGGGGGCCAATAATGCTCACATGGGCCTTCAGCTCAGTGGAAGCTTGCATAAACGTGTGAAAGCTGATACTCTCAGGAAACAAAAGACTCTTTGTTGAAGTGCCTGACATGTACCAATTTGCAGACACAAGTTCATTCTTGGGCGTCATCAACTTATCATGGTGAACAGAGATAGCGCGAGCTCTAGCGAAGAAAGTGATCATGGATCACAGGTAGAATATTCCAAGAGGGCATTTGTTAGGACATTTGTCCATTTGGAAAGGCAACCCAAGGCTGCTCCAAACAACAGCCAGTTTAAGAAGTTGAAGGAGGCTGGCTGCGTGAAACAGATTGCCTTCACGAAAAATCATTCAGGGGAGGACAGCAAGAGCCTTCTCATCGCAAGCTTTCCCATGTTAGCAGGGCTTGGTCTCTCTTGCTTCTTTTTTCCTTGCATCATATTGCTTACCTTTGCATGTACATGGGGTTTGGCACAAGAGTCAATACTGGAATATGTATTAAAACTGCATCATCTGTGTGTGTGTATCTCGCACGAAATCAGCTTCAATAGCGAAGTGGAGTAGAAATTTATGAGAGATTTCAAAGTGATGGAGCGGTGCAATCCAAGGGGCATTCTGTCCATGAGAAAGCGGGTAAGAAATGAATTATTACTTGGGTTCACATTAGACCACTAAGTCTGATTTAGTAAGCTCTTAAGTCGACTTCATGAAAATGACAGGTGTGAACCGCTAAGTCACAGAAGCGTGATTTCTGTCTTAGTGTTGGCAAACTCAAACAATCTAAGCCGTTTTTAAGTCTGTTTCAAACATGACTTAAGGCTGACTTAAGAAACCTGATAGCAAAAAAAATTCAAAATCGTGGGTTTTATCAGATAGAGATTCCCGCATTAGGCACGAAAACCAAAGAAATCATGACACAGCTTCTCGCAAACAAAATTAACTGAAGATGCATTGCCGAGAGGACGAAACATTAGAAGGCAATTACACTACCGACTTTTCACCTTATGCGACGTAGAGCTGAGCAGCGACCCAAGTCTCAATTCAGAAGGGTCTAAGCACACAAGGGCCGACTGGACCAGAGATCAAACTAGCATATTGCTGGAGATTTGGGGTGCCCTTTACGATTCCCTGAAATCGCTCAAAAAAAGAATCTGTGGAGTCAAATTTTAAAAAAATTTCGAGACAAGTGCTGTGATCTGGGGATGTCATCAAACAAAAACCTGGATCAACTCAAGAAAAGAATAAAGAACATGGAATATGAATACCGCTACTGGAGAAGAGGACGTTAAGAAACTTCAAGGTAATTGCGCGTTCTATGAAAAACTAGATGATATTCTAGGGACGCAGGACGCTATTAACCCCGATCGAATGACCATAAGTTCTTCAAAGGTCATTCCAAAGAAGAAGTCTCCCTCAGCAGGACCAGTCATGAAAGAGAGGGAAAACTCATCAGCCGTGAGTTCCGATTCTCAGCAGCTTAGCACAAGTTTGGCCTCAGATGAATCACCACCGAAGTCGCAGCAAGTCCCATAAAAGACAAAAGGGAAAGCACCCCAGCGCAAATGAAAGGGAGCCAAATGACCAAGATGAAGAACCCTACATGAAGGGAATATGTGACATGTGGCATCTTTCCATGGAAAAGCAAGGCGAATGCTTCAACCGCAGCATGGAACTTCAGCAGGCTGCTATACAAAGCCAGACAGAGAAGACCAAGGCTCTTGTGCCAGGCCTAAAAGACATTTTAAAAGACTGTTTAAAAAGTGACTAAAAAGATGTTGCGTGCATTGCCGATTAATTTGACCATTAAAATGATCTGTTGTTGTTAACTAGGTGGCTTTGCAGAAGTTTCATTTTTACCTCATGGTATGTATGTCATACCCTGAGGTATAGTAATGGTTGGATTTGTCACTCCATTGCCGTTAGACAATTAATTTATGCATTAAATCTGCATTAAATGTGAATTAAACAGGTTCTCCCCTATCTCCCCTGCTAGGTTTGGTTTCGTCCACAAAGTCGTGCAATTGTTTTATGTTCACATATGTGGGGGGGAGGGGGTGAGACAAAGCGGCAGCACATGTTAACAAAATGGCGTCTGTTGTGTTGAGGCCGACACAAAGATTGTCAAGGCGGGTTTTCGTTCCTAACGCTCCATCTTTGATCAAAATACACTTTTGAAGATCTCGCAAACGACCAGGAAATGTGTTCAAGAATGCTGGAGGGCAAAGAAATGGGTTTTAAAGTCTTAAAAGTGATGATGTCTCCAAGCTGGACGACGAGTAATCGATCAGTCGTAGCAAGAGTGCACAAAACGAACTATTCGGAAAGAACGCTTTATGGTCTGGGGAAAGGACAGCACTTCATAGAATAATTACCACATACCATGAGGTAGCTCGAAGGAGCCTTTGATTTATTTGTGTTATGAATAGTAGAGTAACAAGCATTCAATCTTATTGAGCATTTTATTGATTGTAACACAGCTTATGGGAAAAGGAAATGCAAAATTTTAAAAAAATCAAGCTCAATAAATGCGCCTTTTATAAAGAAAAACATTATCACGCCATTGAATTACAGTGCGTCCTATGGTGCTATGAGGAAGGTGGCTGTATTAAAGTACACCCTGAGAAAGTAGATAATCTAGCATAGTTTGGTGTGTAGCTGATCTGTCTTGTGCTTCATCATCTTCGTCGGCATCATTTTGATCGTCTGGTGGTGGGCGATCGTCGTGAAATGAATCCCCTTGCATTACACAAAAACTATGTGGAACACCTGCTGCTGTCACGCTTCGCGGTACGGAAGTGTGACTTTGTTCAATCTTTTTCAGTAAAAGCCTCCAACGTCCTTTCAACAAGCCGAACGTCCTCTTGATCACTGATCTCATTCCAATGAAGACGTCAATTTGTTCCTGATTGTTATTTTAAATTTCATAGGTTCTGCATGAACCTTCATGTCTTTAACACCGTAACAAGGGATTTGTTGGAAAAGAAATCAGTGGAGGACATCAATATTCCCCTCAAGATAGAGGAAGAAACTGCCAAGGGTGCGCTGACATTAGTTCAGTATTCCCGCGCACAGAAACAAGTGTTTCAAAAGGTATTTAAAACCTTACAGAGAATCCTCTACTTCATATATACCGATACAGAGAAAACGAAAATAAAGGGGGTGGGGGTATTACGTAGAACATGCTTCGTTCCATTGTCATGGACAAGGGGAATAGTAACGTAAAAAGTACATTCTCCAAAACAAAAAGTTAAAGCGCATGACAATAACTGCAAAGTTTAAAACAAACTAAAATAGCAATGCGTGCATCTCTACAAGTTAAGCAGGTAGAGGTAAGGAGGAGGGGATCTTGATATACAGGATCTTATTTAATTTGAGATCTCCACTTCCTTTGCAAGCTGGGGCAATTTGATTTTGCAGTTATCCATTTTTTACACAAATAAAAGATTCCAAAATCTAGATTATTTGAATCGACGGGGAGTCAAATCAATCCACGATAGCGCCATTAAAATAGTGTTGTGATCTAATTTCTTTATTTTTCAGTTTATCAGATCCTCTCGGGAGAAGCCCACAAGTTCCTCTTCTATGCACAGCATTAGCGCCGAAGATACCATACAGGAACTGGGTGACAAATTAATGGAAAAATGCAAAGGATTATCAAAGAAGGAGGTAACTGTATAATTGCTTGTGCCCCGCCCAAGGGGCGCAAGGGTTGACGATTAGAGCATCCATCCAACTGTCAATCCCATAAGCGCATCAAGCTAACCATTTAACTGAAATCTTTAAGGTGGTACAATAGTCAAGTAAATATATAAGAATCCAAAGATTTTGTTTAAAAATCACGGGGTGAGAGAGTATCTTAAAATATCGTTTCAGGGCAAGAGTGATAATGGTGGGACAGGGTACGGCATGCATATATTTTGGTACGTGATAGCTGCTCACATGACCTCAGTCAGCTCATTCGAATACAAGTTCCGATCGGTCGAATCGTTTGCAAAACTACATCAAAGATGGGCAAAAAACCTACCTAAATTGCTGTGTTTTAGTTCACTTCCCGGTACCCGAGCTTATCACAAAGGGCTGAGGAGGCTAAAACCCTGCCAATTCCAAAGACCTGTTTATTGGCACTGTGATTATGTCAAACCGTCAACATATTGTGCGTTTTCCCGCATCCCAATTCCTGTTTTGTTTAAACCCTGGCGAAACTTGGCAAAGTCAATTTCTTTCATCTTTTGTCCATAATAAGGTTTTAGAAAAGTAAGAATTATGGTGTGGCTTTTATTGGCCTCAAGCATTTGCGTTTTGAGAAAATCAAGAAAACTGATCGAAGCCTTGCGAACTGAAAAATAATTGAATATAAGGCAGACAATGATCACTTTTCAACGTCTCCGCGTTTGTTTTACAAGAAGTGTAGTAAATCAGGAATTTGTGATACCAAAAACCAATCTTTCTCTGATGTGGTATTCATTAAATTGGTGGCTCTGGTGATATATGGCAAATTTTAAGCATTCTAAAACAAGCGGCATGTTTTTACAGCTAGCGAACTCTGCAATATAGTGTCAACGGTCAACCACACATTTAAGTATGCGGTATAACTTGAAATATTCTCAAACTTACGTTTTCAGTAGCAAAGGCCTTGATGTACTTCATACCTTAATATCAGGCTGGGTTCTTCGTTAAGATGTTCACAAAATGTTGTTTAAGTTAGGGAATTTCGATTGTGACGTTGGTTGGCGGAATCAAAATAACGCCAAAGCAACCAAACGGATAGCGACAGACAAAACAAGAATAACAGTTTCAAGGCCTTTGATAATGCTTAAATCTTGCTTAATAAGGATTTCTCTTTTCTCCTCACTTCCTTTATCCATTATTGACGGAAAAAGAAGGAATCGAAAGTCTCACAATGTTGCGTGACAGCCAATATGCAAATTAGTAAGAGCGATGTCAGTAGGGAAGTAAAGGGGTGGGGTCGGGAATACTTTTGTTTCAAGGACCAACCAATTGGTGTAACCATTGTGGCTTTCTGTACCAGCAGTTTAGTCAGGATAACGTAATATTTGCTCTTTGTTGTAACTGTTTGCTCAAATGACTAACATAAACAGTTCTTTATTGAACTGTTTTTTCTTTTCCGTAGCAACTGCAGCAGCAAAAAATAATAACTATAACAACTAGGAGTAACCAAAGGTTAGGACATGTGGGCTGGACAATTGTAAAATGAGGCGCGCCACAGAATTTTGACCCTACAGAAGTGTAGGACTTGCGTTACACATTTGTTTAGAAAGTGTTGTTACCAAGCTGAGGATCTGGGACTAAGAACTTATGTTGAAAATCTGGAAGGGACCACATTTTTCATAGAGTGAAGTAAATCTTTAAAGATCAACTTGAAGTAAGAGAACACAATGGACGCATAATTAACACAACATGATTTAATCAATTAAAGAAATATATCCAGTGGTATAATAGAACAACAATGGGAAAGCTAGAAATGTAAACATTCTGGCAGCAGGTTTCTATAACGAATATGGACAATCAATACGCCTTATCACCGTTGCTGTCGTCATTTTTTCAGTAGGCAAGCGTAGCAAAAAATACAGAGATAGTGGTTGAGGTCACACTTGGGTTTTTCCTGTGGTAACAGGCGTTAACTGTGGTAAAAAAAGGTATACAAAGTTTACCAAGGTGAAACCAATTAGTTGACTCTAACACTTTCCATATGGCACCTTGACATAAGTATGTCACTCAAATCTCGAGTAGACGACAAATGAGAATACATATAGACATTCCTTAAATGTTTCTTTTTCTGTTCACGTGACAGTAGATGTTTCTCAAATGTTTCCTTTTTCCCTTCGCGTGACAAGAAATCCGTTATGGATCCTGAACGCGTAATTGCTTTGTTTGTGGCTCTTCTTTTCCTGATTATTGCGATTAGAAAAGTCCAGAGATTTAGGTTTCTGGCACTCAATTTTCACGGGGAAAGGAAACAATGTAACCTTGCCAATTCTCTACTTGCAACAAGACTGACGGGCAGATTATGAGAAACAAGACGAAGAAGAGTTTTGGCAAGAAGCAGGAGGGCAAGGCCTCTGGGCATGATGGCATAAGTATTCGTGTACTCAAAATTATTGCACCAGCGTTTGCAAGTCCATTATGCAAATTGCTAAACTTTTCAATATCGTCAAACACTTTTCCAGACCATTGGAAAGTAGCAAAAGTTACACCATTGCACAAGGGAGGCGCACGAAACGATATCAACAATTACCGCCCGATATCAGTTTTACCTGTCTTTTTGAAGATGATCGAAAAACACGTAGCCAGCTGTCTTCTTAACTTTTTACATGACAACAACATGTTATGAGTATCAATCAGCCTTCAGGTCAGGTCACTCTACATAAACAGCTCTAATCAGGCTTACGGATCACATCCTGAAAAACATGGACAATGACAAAGTGACCGGTCTGGTATTTATAGCTTTTCGTAAAGCTTTTGATGTTATAAATCACAAACTTCTTCTAAAAAAGCTGTCTATTTACGGTGCAAGTCCTCCGTCTGTTGCCTGGTTTCAATCGTACCTGTCTCAGAGAAAGCAATTTATTACATTAGGGAAAACCACATCTGAACAGGTGACTATCAGACAGGGCGTTCCCCAAGGATCAATATTGGGACCGGTGCTCTTCCTCCTGTTTGTCAATGACATGCCTCTAAACGTTCACAAGTCAACTATGGATATCTATGCAGACGATACCACCTTGTCTTTAAGCTCAGACTGGAAAGCTATTCCTGCACTGAACAAATCATTAACAAAGGATAGATTTTAGATTCCAGAGGGTTAAATTAGTTGATGGGTGTTACTCAGAGTGGGGCTCTGTCCCCTCTGGAGTGCCCCAAGGTACTAAGCTTGGGCCCTGGCTGTTCGTTTTAATGATTAATGATTTAGTTACTACTGAACCGTATCTTTGGAAATACGTAGATGTTACATCAGTTTCCAAAGTTGTTCCCAAGGGTAGGGATAGTAATGCTCAACTCAAACGTTCAAAGGTGCCTATTCAGGATTTGGCCTTATTTTATAAATCTTGTGTAAGATCTGTAATGGATTATGCAGCACCAGTATTTTCAAATTCGCTTCCGAAATATCTCAGAAATGAGTTAGTGCGTTTAGAAAAAAGGGCCTTGTCTATAATTTTACCGGGCGCAGATTATGAGTCTTGTCTTGTTACGCTTGGTATCAGATCGATGTCATCGGCAGTTATGTACTAAGTTGTTCGAGACCATCAGATCTGACCTGAGCAACATTTATTATTTAAGGAATCAGCGTCATTTCAACATCCCGCGTTGCCACACCAATCGGACCTGTAAATCTTTTATATATGCCATGTGCGACTAGTGTTTATAATTTTTATACTATACCATATGTGTTTTATTCCAAGTTCTTGTATTTTAAGATAAGAAGATTGGCCTCGTAGTATATTTTATATCATTCTTTAATTATATTAGGTTCTAATTATTATTACATACTGTATATATTTATCGTACGTAATTTTAACTATTTAATTCAGCCTTATGGCTGCGATTAAGGTCAAATAAACTATCTATCTATCTATCTATCTACTGGCTTCTACTCTTGAACTAACAAAGGGGCTAGTCCATCTGATAGGTTACTCTGATCCCTTTCACTTTAGAAACTCTCCAAATGTAATAAACGATGTTTAAGATGTATAGGAAGAAATACAGGAAACAAGAACTTTTGAAGCCTATCACTTTCTTCCAGGCCATATTCGGGCAGAAAATTGTAAATGTGCTCAGGAATATCGTGGGGCAACACTGTATCTTTCTGTTGTCGACTCCTGTGAGTGTTCCAAACTGTATCTTTAAATGTGTCCAGCTCCTTTTGCAATAGAGGAATCATAACAAATGCCAAGAGCATCCTAATAGAGGAAAACATTTGTATATCTTTCATCAGATTGTATCTGCCTTTAAAAGGTATGTCTATTTTCTGGTGCCATCACAAGTATTTCAGACAAGCATACTATACAAAAACCATTAATAAAGAGTATAGATTTCTCTTAAGAGGCAAAGGTAAAACAGTTTTAGGACACCTTTTCATAAAAAATGCCAACAGAAACATCCCATTTTCACATACCAATCTTTTGCATCATGTGGATTGTAGTGGTGCTCATTTTTAAACCAGGTAAGTTTATCTTTAAAGTACTTTTCAAGTCTTTCATGTAACTCCTTCCACCATCTTTCAATCTGGAACTCAAGTGTTAAAGATGGTAGGTCAATCAATTCTCCAACTTGCTTGCCTCCCTTTTGTCTGAAGTCTGCGTGGGGATGGGCAGTTTGTTCTCCTTTGTTTGTATTGTGGGGAGTGTTTTTGTTTCTTGAGCCTGCTAGGACAGTTTAAGATATGGCTGTTTGTCACCAGGTTTTATTTTTAAGGACAGAACGTAGGAAATTGTACAGTACACCGCCACAGACTTAAACACTTACTTGGTTAGCAGTAGCTGGCCCATAAATCACTGTTTCTGTTGGATCTATATTGCCATGATGTTGTCTGAGGAATGCGTGCATGGTTGCCATTTCACCAGTCTCTGTACCTCGGTCCATCCTCAAGTACGACAGAATAACTTTGTTCTCATGCAGATACTCGAGATACCAACGGCCTATCAGTCTTGGCTCCCTATTATTGGTCCAGACACGAAGCCAAAGTAACTTCCTGCTTGCTGTGTCAATACTGCCATATATGGCTAGTGGGAAGGTATCATTATGAAAGCCCATCAGCTTATTATGCCCATCAACAGAATGTACCCAGTTTGGGCCTCTAGTTCTGAAGGGCTGCTTCTTCTTCTTGTTTTTGATGCCGACTGCACGACTTTCAATTCCTTCAGGATCCATTTGCTGCATTACCGCATATACAAGATCTTGCAGAACATTTAACAGGTGTTCTTGCCGGATTTTTCGATGTAGTGCTCGGTAACCGAGAAGTTTGCCAGGTCCTTCAAGTTCCTTCCCAACAGCCTCCTTAACTTCGTCAAGAGTGACATTTGTAGCTGTGTAGAAAAATGTTGAAGTATCGAAGACGTCTATCCAATGTGGGTATACTCAAAGCATAAGTGGGGAAGTCTCTTTTTAAAAAATCTAACATCTCCTTTCATTTCATGCCCTGCCTCACGTAGTTTCTCAAATCTTCCTGCAAGCGCACGTCTTCACACCAAGAACTATCTCTGCTCGCCATCTTGTTTTCTTTTTCCCTCCTTACTATTTGAACTCATCATGCAAAGCATCCTGGTATACTATGATAGCGCTAGGCTCATGCAAAATTTCATTTTACTTTTGTTTTTCTTTTCACTGATTTTTTCTTTGGTTTTGGGTGCTGTTTTCATTTCACTTTCATTTCAGTTTGTTTTTATTTCATTTTTGATTTTCAATTTAAGTTTACTTTTATTTCATTTCATTTTTATTTTTTTTATTTTTTATTTTTTTTTTATTTCAGTATTACTTATCTTTTAAGCCGTGAGAGCTATACGTTAGCTATCCGTTAATTTAGTCGTCCATTAGAGAACGTTTTCCCGTGTGAGGTCACATATGTCAGTCTTCAGTTTCATACAAGACGAAAGCAGTAGCCACATGCCGTCAAAGACTGCCTAGTTTTTTTTTTCGCTGAATGAAAACTGTCTTAAAGAAACGCGGTAAACTTGAGACGGCCACGCTCATCGGTGCGCTTATTTTTTGATACCGTTTGAGACGCAAGAATATTGTAGGCTGTCTTTCTGTAGTCGGTACCTTCTGATCACAAAATAGAGAGAGAGCCAACGAAGACAACTGTATCATGTTCTGTTCCCTCTTGCTTTCTGTGGCTGAAAGAAATTCACGATAGCAATCACATTCATGATAAAAGATCTGTTATCAAATTTTAGTTTAAAACCTGTCAGTGTTGCATTCCTCATACGCGGCTTCTATTGCAGAGTTCCATCACCATCCGGAAAAAATTGCGGTAGCAAGGGATAGATGCATGTGAGCTCTTGTATTAACGGATAGTAACTGGGAATACAAACACAGGGATCTTTTGGGACAAAGTTGTAATGCATATACTTCAGAAAATTTAAATTGTGCTTTGTTTCATGTTTGATTTACTATTTCAATCGCGCAAGGAAAATTTCCGCTTTGCAAAAAGTGAAGAAAAAGAAAATGCGACAAAGAGTGAGGGTTGATCTTTCATCACTGTTACTTCAAGACAGCAATCTTTCCCATATCACTGGAGTTTGATTCAGTGGTGCCGAGTAAGACAATTTCTTTCAATGTTCACAAACCATTAGACTACAAAGGAGCGATTCAATTTTCAGTTTTTAAAAATAACATTGAATTCATATGAATCCACTATAATTTTAGCACTACCATCCAAAGAGTTGTACAGGGTGGGTGAAAGAAATACTAATCCGGTGAACACTGGATTCTTTTGTCGAATATGTGAAGGATGAGGATGGTAATACGTGTTAGCATAGTCACTGCTGAGCACAAGCTGGCCATTTTGTTCATTTCTACGTATAACCCGCCTATCCATGTGCCTCACGATAATATTAAAAGGCGAGGAACGGTATTTCTCCACAAAATTAACGCCACATCCATAACATTTCTGAGCTTTTGTTGGGAGGGGTACAAGTTCATATGGATACGGAGACATCCCTGAGTGCCATTGAAGGGGTTGTGGTTGTCCACCTAAGAGAGTAGGAGGTAATTGTGGCAGGTTTATGGAGTGAAACGAGGCATTGGCTGTGATTGGTGGCACGGGGAACGATTGGGTGGTGCCCTATACTGACATATTTGGCAAAGGTGACGTCGGGTCTGTGATTGTAAAACCGGTCGACGTCAACGAAACGGATGGAGTGTTAAGTGGTACAGCAGTTGAAAAACTCTGGGATTTACAAGGCAAATCCCGGGATGCAGCAGCATGCATTTGAACAGAATGCGATGAAATTGAGCTGCCTTTTCTTCCTACTGTGGTTGCAGTGTTACGAGGACGATGTTTTGATTTGGGGTCTATTTTGTACCCACTTTCCCCATGGCTTGCACAAAACATATCGTGGCCAAGTTGTTTCGCCCTTTTTGTCTGCTCCAAGCGTTTCCTCCGCTGACATCGGGTGTATGACGGTCCAGTCCCACCTGTCTCAGAGCCTTGTTCGTAGGCTCTTATCTCTACGTCTAGAGTTACTGCGTCCCTTACATTTGCTTGACAGGCATCCAACAATGACATATTTGGAAGATCCCGGTGGACCCATCCAGCGTGGACTACCTCAGCTTGGTTCATACGAGGTGCTTGACCTGGAGCAAATGCTCGGAAAATAAACCCTCGTCTGTCATGCCACCACGCCAACCAAGATTTTAAGAATGCTCGTTCTGTTTTACTGTTTATAAACTGATCAATTTCTATTTTTGCCTCGTGATAAGCGTCCTGTGTTTCACTTTCAAGGAGCCGATTGCACAGACATATAAAATTAAAGGCACTCAGTGAGTGCGTGTGGTTACTCCAAAATGTTAAGGATAAATGGAAACTCGTTTTTTAAAAGCCTTTTTCATAGTGAAAAAATACAGGTACTTCTTTAACATCCAGAGTCAGGTGAACATTGGCTATATGCAATGCATTCAGATCTTATTTTCTTTTATGTTTCGAATATTCAGTGGAAAAATTAAGCATCTATAATATTCTTGAGTGACTATTATCTAATATAGATATTATAGAAAATTCAAACAATTCAAAGGCTTTTTGAAAAACGTTTTAAACTGATAGAAAGAATAGAAAATAGTTTGGAGAATTGAAGCGGCTGTATTCGCAGGCTACGGGAACAACTCTTTTACGTGTTTGTTCAAGCGTGAAACATGCAAGTTTCTATGAAAAAAAAAACGCTGTGGCTATATGCCTGGCAGCCGGGCACGGTCTTAAATAGACTAAATGCCCGGCAGCCGAAAAATTTTACGGAATTTCCACTGTAAGGTTCTTTTAAACTTCTTGAGAGTGTTAGATGTGTTCTTACAATAGTTGAGCGATTCCAAAAACCATGTTGATTTTCTAGTTGACAAAATATCTGAACTTGGGCATACCGTAAAATCGCTTGTTTCTCCACACTTAGAAGATTTGTGACCCGACTGCCGGGCACGGTCTCAAATGCGCTAAATGCCCGGCAGTCAGAAATGTCACCTCCAAACTATCATTTCACGGTATGCACAAGCTCAGAAAATTCGTCCACTACAAAACCAAAATAATTTTTACAATCGCTTGGCATATCTTAACAAACATCGAATACTCTCGTTAGGTTTGAATGAGACTTTCTGCCGGAATTTGGTGACTATTTCTGAATGCCGGGCTGAGCCAAAATTTTCTAAGTGTCGACAACACAGCGATTTTACGGTATGCCCAAATTCAGATATTTCGTCAACTAGAAAATCAACATGGTTTTTGGAATCGCTCAACAATTCTAAGAACACATCTAATACTCTCAAGAAGTTTAAAAGAACCTTACAGTGGAAATTCCATAAAATTTTTCGGCTGCCGGGCATTTAGTCTATTTAAGACCGTGCCCGGCTGCCGGGCATATAGCCACAGCGAAAAAAAAACCTTTGCATAAATTACCGCCTTTATGTTTCTACATGTGTTAACAACATTTTTTTGCACAAAAACTTGTTTAGTGCTTGTTAAGCATTTTCACACGTTCAAATTAAAGTCAGTTTTGTATTCATATTGCTTGATAACACGGATTTCCGTGCTTGTGAGTGAAGAAGCGCAACAGTTTGTCCAGACAAAGTTGCATATTTCACGCTTAAATAAACACAAAGGAGCCGTTCACATAATTTGTTTGGAAGTGAACTGTCGCAGCGAAACACGTTAATTAAAGTGAAAATATTTTAAGTGAATATATTCACTTAAATTTTATCAGCAGTCCAAAGCATGGGATATTTGTGAAATCTTGTTTTAATCAGTTTACAATCCCAAGGTTTCCCATGGAAGAAAGCAAAATTTCATTCAGGAAGATTTTGGTCACGTGCTAGGCAACAGGTAGTCGCGGAAAGTGTGAGAACATTACTAGTATTGACAGCCGGTAAAATATGAGCCTTGAAAATAAAAAGCCGACAAATTTAGGCCAGATGCCAAAATTTTATTTTGAACCCTGATTCATATTATGCGTTTCAAATTTTTGAAGAAGTTAATGTCGATGTTTTTTTATTCGCGTTCATCGTTCTGTTGTTTTCTAAACTCTAAAACTCAAGAAATAAATTCTCAGGTATAATTTAATATATTGAATCTTTATTAGATTACCTACTGAAAGTAGGGATTATGCCAGACTTTTGTATAATATCTTTTATATAATATCTCTTGGTTTCAGAACTGTTTTCACGTGTCTGCGAAAATCTGAAAAACAATTTTTCTCTTCAATTACCCGGCAGAAGAAACCTGAAATAGGATATCCTTAATCGATTAAGTTTTTAAGAAATAACGATCTAAAAGGACATAAAAATGCATTTATTTGCACGCACCGACCTTGGCCTTAGGCCAGAGACGTCATCCTTTGTGACGTCACATTCTATTGTTACGGACGGACTCGCACAGCGCCATGACATAGTGGTACTCCGTATGACGGAGTAACCACAAACATCTGAGCTTTCAGTTTCTAATTTTCTAGCCATTGTATTTCTATGTTCCTTGAAATGGACCTCGCACGACTTGATACGACTTTTTCCTTCCTCACCAAAAACGTTGGCTATACCAGCCAGGTTCACTCCAGCCATGTCCGTACACCATCCGATAGGATTAAACCTTGTGTTTTGGTTCTTGGACACCTTTGCCAACACCTCGTTGAAAAGGTTCCAAAACAGGGTAACATTTGCTGTGTTTTCGGACTCGCTTTCCATAACAGCAAGTGTGATCTGCTTGCGTAGGAGAGGGTGATACACGCTGGCCGTTAAGGTAACAAAGCCTTTACATCGCTTCCGCTTTCCATCAAAGAAGCAAAATTCCTCATGCAAAAAATGCTCCCCCTCTCGGTCCATGTTCAACCCCATTCTTGCTTTGGCCTCGCTCGTTTTTAATACAAACGATGACATGTCTGGATTTCCTCTGCAGTCATTTATTTTATAAATATTTGACCGATCTTTCTTGTCGCAGTATTCTTTGAACACTGCGACTGCCTCAAAGTCATGGCAATTGGTTCCATTTCTCGTTTGACTTTCTTTTTGGTATTCGCAATCCAGTTGCGGTCTAGTGTACTTTCCACTTTTTTTCTCAACTTCACTCCAGTCGAGTTGCTGTCTGAATGCTGAAATAACGGAGACTGATTGGATTTCCGAAGGCTTGATATTGGGATTATCCCGAACTAGTTGCTCTATGTGTTGAACATTCTTGCCTGTAGCTCTTATGATTGGGCAAGTATGTTCACCACAATGATAAACCGTCACAGATTTCTTTCCGTACGAAATGTACCTGCGAGCTGGACATTTCACGAAATTTCCGGAACTTCCGCATCCCTTGCACACCATTCTTCCATCTTTATTTTTTTCAAACTGAGTTTTGTTTATTATGCCGAATTCTAACCTGTATGGACATTTTCCATTTTCGCAAAGGTAGGAACCCTTGCAATCCGAATATCTGACCTTTGAGTGTCCTTGCCAACGAGTAGGACAGTTCTTTTTCCAGCGACGGCCATCTTTCAATGTTTCTATTGTCTTTTTTTTATCAACGTTCTTTATTACAAACACCTTCACTCCATTAATCCCCTCAGGGAGTTTTTCTACCTGCTCTCTGTCCACGTTATCCCAGTATTCAACAGCAATTTTGCGTTGACCTTTTCGTTGAAGAGAATTGGACAAATCACTGTCACTTGAGGAATCACTGGATCCGGAAGACGAAACGGGTTTTCCTTTTGATCTACGAGACAAACAATCAAGTTTTTTTTACTGAGAGCAGTTTCATGAATATGTGTACATTTTTCTGACACTGAGTAAGTAAACCGAGATTTTTTCTTATTGCCATGCGCATGCGGATATGAGAAAAGGAGGAGGACCTGGGATCGAGAAGAGCCACCATTTTCAAGATGGAGGTTCAGGGAAGAAAAGTTGCATTTTAGAGTTGAAGTGGTATTTCAGCTTGCAGCTGTTCCGAAAAGGCTTACTGCCACGTTCATTGTCCGTGTTCAGATTGCAACGGGTGAGCAACTGACAGAAGTACAGAACTGCGTCACTGGCGCCAAGCAAGCGTTTTAACTGATCAAGATGATAATGAAGCACAGCCTGCGATTGATAGTACCATTGCACTGATCTGAAAGCGAAGTTGAAGGTGAGCAAGAAATGGAAACAGATAGGGGTGAAAATGTTTTCAGTGAAGGTGATGAGCAACAAATGGAATCAGCTTGAGGGAGGATCTTTCGCAACAAGAGCTCAATGAACAAGATGGTAATAGCAAGGATGAGCCGGCCGCTAAACTAACAAATCCCATGGGAAAGTTTGTAGTGACAGCTGTCTTGGATGCCCTCAAAATAAAGAGAGACAGTGGGGCCTCAATTGGAACATTTGAGGATATCTTGGAATATGCCAAGAAACAGTTACTCTTACTTTCCAGTCGTCATAATGAAACCATTGATAGAGACATTTTGACTACTTGGTGGCCAAAATCGTGGAACGATGTTCAGTCACTACTTAGAGAAGAAGGATTTGAAGATGCTAGACAGTACTACATTTGTATATGCCGCCAAGAAAAAGTAGTAGATGGAGACTCTGGGCCAAAGTATTCTTACACTGGAAAGTACAGCATCATGGAAAACAAGGACGATCTTTGCATGAACTGTGGTAAAAAAAATTATTTAACCTATTATTACCTGGGACTGAACAGTAAGGTTAAGAACTGGTATCGTAGCAAAAACCTTTGCAAAAAAATGCTGTCTCATTGGATGGAGCGCGATCATTGGCTTGGGAAAACTGAAAGTTGGCCTTTAAAACGAGAGGTATGGGATGGCCAGAGGTGGGTTGACCTGCAGTGGTTCTGAGATCCAGATAATTACAGACCAGTATCACTGCTAAGTGTACCAAGCAAGATATTGGAATCCGAGATAAATGACACGCTCGTACGTCACGTCTTTATAGAGAATCAGCTTGCATCAGACAGACAATGGGCATACCGTGCAAAACACTCGACAGAATTGTTGCTAATTCACCTCACTGAGACATGGAGAAAAGCCGTTGACTCAGGACTGGTTGTAGCTGTCGCCTTTATAGACTTTAAAAAGGCATTTGACAGCGTATCTCATACGGTCCTAGAAATGAAATTGCAAAAGAACTTTGGTATTCGGGGCCCAATTCTAAATTGGTTAGGAGCTATCTAAAAGGAAGGCTGATATACACAACTGTCAACGGAACGAAATCAGACTTCCTCCCAGTCACATTCGGCATCCCACAAGGGTCTGTTCTGTGTCCAACACTCTTCACCCTGTTTACAAACGACCTACCATCATCTGTAGAAACCGAAGAAGTCTATATGTACGCTGACGACACAACAATTTACTGCATAAGTGATACGGCAGACGGGGCCATTACAAAACTCAACACTGCATTGAGAGAGTTACACTCGTGGTGTCTTACTAACAGGCTTACACCCCACCCAGGCAAAAGCGAGGCGATGCTCATTTGTAGAGGAAATATTACAAAGTCTCTTGCGCCAATTACCATTGGGGAGTCTGCCATTAAGTGGGTCAACAAGACACGCTTGCTAGGAATGACAGTGGACGAGAATCTCGGTTGGATCCTCCACACACAGGAGCTCAAAAAGAGTTTCGCGAACAAATTAAGCTTGCTTAAGAGATCAAGGTTTCTACCAAAAGAAGTCCTTGAAGATTTTTACTTTAAGATCATATTGCCCTCCGTGAACTACGGCTTAGTTCTGTGGGGATCGTGCTGCAATACAGAACTCATTCATTCCATTGAAAGACTGCACTGTAGAGCCGCTAGAATTATCTATAATCTGCCCAAAGATATGGCTTCCACCGAAGTACTAGAACGGTCTGCGTGGACAAATATCAATTTCCATTACAAATTCGCCGTGTTGAAGCTCGTGCAAAACGCATATAACGACACATTACCCACCATCTTAAGTAAATGCATTATTGCGAAGCGAGACCATAAGATCTCAACTAGGGCACGCGAATCTTTGATAGTGCCGCGTTTTAATACGCGTTATATGAAAGACTCTAGCCTACAGAGGCTCCGTACTCTGGAATACGCTCGTAACTAAACATAAGGACTTGGCAAATGTGACACGTCGAAAGGACCTTGTCCACATGCTTAAAACTTCGGATGTTTTTATTAATTTCAATTTTAAAGTTCTATCTGTGTCAACCACTAATTTTAAACAGAAAGATTTTACCTACTTTTAGCGCTAGTTTTTAAATTAAATTCAAATGTAAATAGTTTTATAAATCCAAATGTAAATAGCTTAAATGATTGTAAATATTAATTTAATTTTTATTAATACTTTAATTTTACACGACCCCACAAGCTTGTCAGCTTTTATCTACATCGTGTTTAAATAAAGGCAACTTACTTATAAGACTTGGCCTCTTCCAAGTTTTTGTCCTTCATGTGGCATTCCAGTTTCAGCAGATCATGTCAGTAACTCACCAAATGGACAAGCTGAGGGAGTTTAACTAGTGGAATGCCCTGAATGCCTTGAGACCTACCAGCACACAATGAAGTTTGCAACTGGTAATCCCCTTAACTTAGCACTGATTGGCCATTGGGACGGTTGGCAGCCGTCTGGGTCAAGCCTTAGAGGCTGTGGTTCAGTTGAAGTATCAATTGCCAATATGAGAAAGGAAGACAGAAACCATGTAGACGAAGTTTACGTTGTGGGGTTTGTACCATCATATGCAGTCCCCAACATACCTGCAGCATTAGACCCTTTCCTGGATCCACTAATGAATGATCTTTGCAAAGGATTTATTGATGGATTTGAAGTAAATTTCCTTAAAGATATTCACATAGAAGGCTACACACCCTCAAATGTAGAAAAAGTACGAGTTCTTTTGTTCTGCTTTGCAGGGGATCATCCTGGTTTGTGCAAGGTAAGAAAACTGTTAAATCAAGGAAAATGTGGATGCAGACGGTGTAAATTAGTTGGTCAACAGCTCAGGGATAGTTCAAACAGACATATGTACTATGATGAAAATCGCTTTCACTATAGATATCCCTGGGAGCCCAGGGAAATTTCCACATCACTTACAGAACTTTATGACATTGAAAATGAAACACATATTAGTGTTCGGAAATGCATGTCATCAGATATAGGATTTACTGGTATCAGTTTTCTTCATAAGTACTTGAATCCTTTGTATGGTTTCGACGTATGCAAGCATGTAGTCTATGATGTCTTCCATACTATCTGTCTCAATGTTGTAAAGAATCAAGCTGAGAGACTTATAGACCTGGAGATGATTGACAAAGGATATCTTGATAATTCCCATGGCCTAAGGAGCTAACGAATGGAAGAATTCCCAAGCCTATTGGAAAACTCAAAGGAATGGGACAATGGAAAGCTGAGGGCTGACAAAAGTTTTCCTTTCCAATGTCAGATTGTATTCTTATTGGTCAACTAACCGACCCCAAAGAGCTTGAGATACAGCAGTTGGTGTCAAGGCTCACAGAAATACATTTTTACACTGGCAGAAGTGGGTGGACCGACTCTCTAATTGACCAACACCGGAAGTTGTCATGGCGTCTAAATATTTTAGTCGAAGAAGTGCAAGGTTTGCAAATG
Source organism: Ricordea florida (assembly GCA_949710005.1). Taxonomy (NCBI): domain Eukaryota; kingdom Metazoa; phylum Cnidaria; class Anthozoa; order Corallimorpharia; family Ricordeidae; genus Ricordea; species Ricordea florida. The sequence continues at coordinate 10,569,520 of OX453283.1, forward strand.
TGTACAACTTCATTGCATAATCTCACCCACATACATGAGGATGTCATTACTATGTCAGCTCCAGACAACTACTGGTGTGCTGTGTTCGAGCGTGCAGTCAAGGGATATGTAAAGAGATCAAGTAACTGTAAGGGTATTGAAGCCACATTTGCTACTGCTGAGGGACAGCGAGAATATCTGAAGTCCTTAGAAGAAACTGATACATATGTTGGCAAGATCAACACTGAAATGGTTAAGTATTTATCTCTTTAATTTACTCAGAAAGTAATGTTCTTTTCATTTTCTTACACCCTGTACTGTTGTAGATTAAAAGCAAGCACTTCTTTTACATAAAATATATATTAAATTTCCTGATTTTTACAATCTTTAAAAGCCCTTTACCAGTTGTCCTGTACCTTAACAAGTAATTGTAATTTGAGCAGAAACATTTTGTTGTCATGATCCTGACGGATTTTACATGTTAGTATAGCAATTTGTAAACTTTCCCTTCAAAAACAATGTCTGACAGCAAAATTGTAATGAAAATTTATGGGCTTTAGTCCTCCATGTGCCTTTTCTTCAAGGGATTTTCATTTCTTTGCTTCACCTTTATTATTCAGCTTTCTTGCGGTAATTCACTGTGGACAAAATACTTCTTGAAACATGGATGGTTAAGTCCAGTTCAGTTCAGCTAAGCCAGAGTTTTTATGGGAGGCAAGATTATTAATACAAAATTAAAAGCAAGTCAAATGTACTCTGAGGTTTTTGAAATCATATTGCCAGTTTCAATGTATTGAAAAGTGGTAACTAGAAGTGAAGTAACAATATAATGTGAAATATGACCTGTACCTAAAATCAAAGTTGTTTTTTCCTCGCGAAGCGAGGTTACTAATCGTGTCGCCTTCGGTCAGACCACGTGGCTCGCAAGCCCGAGTAAATCGAGCCGAGAGTTTTTATATATGTATATATATATATATATTTTAAAGGTGTCCGTTCGCAGGCGTGGTTACCAGGCCACAGTAGCGCATTTGACAAATTGCTGAATCTCCGCCATTGCGTATTCGGTGATGCCTTTTTGAAAATAATGTAAATTTTGTGGAACCGATTTCACTCGTCCTGGAAGTACATCCCAGCAAGAAGATCTCCGAGATATACAAGAAAAAGCAGCAACACATCGTATTCGAGTAAGTTCGAATACCGTGAAAATCAACACAAGGAAAGCACGACTCAAAGCACAGCCAGAGATACGACGGTAGGGAGAATAACAACAGACATCCCAGCAAAGACAAAAAAGGCAAACGAAACAGCAGGGAAAAGGACCAGGAATTCAACCAAGTTAATTTTGAAATTGAATGTGTTAATGATAGAAATACAGGACATGAGTGAACGATTACATAACGAAATATACTGGCAAACTAAATTTAGCAAAACGACTTCGAAGGGAAACTGAGGAGGAACGACTTCAACGATCAGAGATGTCTCTGGAAAATAATTCTATTATTCTAAAAATGCAATCGGAAGACAAGCAACATATTGCAGGAGAATGTATGAAGGTATTTTTCGTAATAAAACGATAGCCTTTCCATTTTGAAGAAATTCCCAACACAGAGAGTTGCAGTTGTGATAGCAATCATTTATAACTATGTAATCTGATATCATTGCAACAGTGAAAATATTGTAAATCATCTTGATCTAGCAGTTATGTTAAGCATATTCAACAGAATAGATACCCAGTGTCACTAAGTACTGTATTCTCTGATTGAAAGGTTTCAGTAATAGTGCGTGGGGACAGACAAGTTTCATAGCCTTTTTACAATGGGTCAGTTTTACCTTACAGTTCTATGAGCCCTTGATAAAATTGCTATCTAGGACCCCTGCCCTTTTCCCACAAATGAAAAGTTAATTTAAGCCCTAATTTGCAAAATTATACATAACATATTAACTTTGTTACTTACTGCTGTTCATTTTTATGATATCAAATACCAATATTTAATAACAACCACAACATACAGTTCACCTTTTACACTGGAAAAACTATAAAGAAGAAACTAAAGTATGTAATGCCAAAACTTTTATGATCTTTCTCATATATTCATTGCAAGTGTGCTGTATATAGTAACAATTGTTTCAAGTTTCATAAATGCCCAATGCTTTCAATCATGATTTTCCACACTAACTTTATGGACAAATGACTGCACTAGATTTTAAGCCTTAAAGAAGAAATGACATTCTTTAGAGCTGTTTTGATTACCACCACCTCTGATGGAAAGCCTATCAAGAAGATTTTTGTATTGCTTGTAGTAGTAGAGGAACAATACTTTTACCCAGATAAGGACATACATTCCATCCCATAACAATATACATTAAGAAAAACATAAAAACATATAACAATAATAATAAAAGTATCAATACCAGTTATTAATAATAATAATAATAATAATAATTACTGATAATAATATAATAATAGTGCTTCTCGTTACTATATGTCATTGGTTACAGTTCAATACCTCGAGCTGCTTTGACTTTTTTTATGAAATACCATACCATTAAATCTTTCTTCTGCAGTTGTTATAATTGAAATTTTCATATACTATTCTTTAGTTGGGTATGGATATTGTGGCTGTTTCTGTAACAGCACAATTAAACTTTCATGTGGTATATACTATTGACTGCTTGATGTTGATTTTGCATTAATTTTTTTATTGTTTTTATGATTACCTAAAAAAAGCACAGCCACATACTATACAGTAGGCACTCTCTATTACCAAACCTTTATTCAAAGTTTTTGTAGAATCCAATTATTTTACCCTCAATTTTTTTTATGTAATGACATTGTATCTCTAACTTCTGTTGATATGGCATATCTTTTGAGGGAAGAGGAATTTTTCTATCTACCAGTGGGAGTACCATTCCAACTGAAGAGAGTAAACAAATTGAAACGTGCACTATTCATAACGCTCTCAATTGTGGTTACCTAGGAATGAAATAATGACTGCAGTAGACAATAAAATATCTAATCAGAAGACTCTTCTTACAATGAATCTCATGCAATGATAACAAATTATTGAGCATAAACAAAAAATAATTGGAGCGTTGAACTCATCCTCGGTGTAAGAATATATTGCTTTTAAAAGTGATGTACAACAAAGCGGACAAAGCAGTAAAGACTAAGAAAATAAAACTAAAATAAAAAAAACAGGTTTTTACGCTATGGTAAACACAAGCACTAATATCAGTTCTTCAAGATTTCACTTGCAAAAGATTTACAATAATTTTCAATTTGTTTTAAGTGAATATTATTGTCATACTTCATAAACTCTGTATTCCGTGTAAGGATAACAGATAATGTTACTTCTATTCCTTCTGGTGCAATCTCAGTGGCAGTGAAAGAGCTAAATGAAGTTAACTTTTTAAGCACTGTGTTGAGCGGTATACTGATCATGTCATTTGCACAGGGTGTCAATAATTGTGTACCAAACAAAGCATAACGAATATAGTAATGGGGATTAGGATAATAGCTAAAGGCATTGTGACTTCTTCAAAAACTAGCTTCGCGTGGTTTTGCGGGAGTCATATTTCTAGTAAGTTTGTAATTATATATCCATAGATTATAATTTAACACTTATTTTTAGGGTTTTGCCGGTTTAGTCCAAGCAGCCAAATCTGAGACAAGCAGGCAGGCATCTCACCAATGGTCATTCCTTCTTGGTGCACAGGATAATGTCACAGCACTTGGGGTGACAGAACAAGAAAAAAATTCAGAAGCCTTGGATGTTTCTTTTAAAAATATTCCTCAAGCGGCATTTGTTTCAAAAAAGTGTTTTATGGCTGACAGGGGCTTTGGAGGGACTGTTTTCTCATCTCGAGATGCTGTAATTGTTTCAGTTAATGAGGAGCAATTTGTTGCTAAGCTGAATTGTTTCCTCTCTGTAAGGGTAAATAATGAGTTGACCTCTTCGAATTTGTTAGGAAAGGGGTTTTATTTCCCCAATGTTGTGGATGACAATGAACTACCAGTGAGAGATTTTTGGAGTGGATTTGTAAAGGTCCAGGACAGAGAAATCTCTGATCCAGCTTATTTCCAGATTGATGATATTTTAAGGAAAGTAGTTCTCTACAAGTCTGGGGATGATGTAGTTACTGTTGCTGATTTTCAGAGGCAATCTCAGAGCCTTCCATATTCAGTAATCGTTCCTGTGTATCTAGAAAATGGTGATATGCTCTTAATCCAAGGAGAAGGAATCAGTGACATTTGGTATGGCCATGTTCACAGTGTAGACCATACAAGGAAGACAGTCGATGTGTTCTTTTTTGTGGAGAGCAGCCGGTCAGAAAATGTCTTTGTGAGGGAGGCTCATGGACGATATGCCAGAAATGTTGTTCCATGGGACTCTATACTTGGAATTGCAGAAGGAAAGTGGGAAGGTCCTTCCTGCTGGCGAAAACAAGCTTCATTCAACTAAACATAGAACAGATTACGTATTGGTACATGAACCTGTAAGTGATGTAAGAGTGTTATTTACTTGTATAATCGGCAGAAAGGGTCAGAATGTACTGTAGGTTGTCTCTGACATAAATGTGCAGTAATGTTCTCCTGTTGATCTCCTGTTGGATTTTAAGTACAGTCATGAACTAAAACTTACTGAGAACAACATTATATACATTTGGAATAGTCCCTTTACACTGAATAAACAGTCAAAGCACAACTACACTGAACATGTACAGTAATTTGGTGTTTGATTACTTTTCTGTGTTACCAGTATATAAAAGTAAGAAGGTGAAGTTTATATACTAATCTTTTCTTTTATTTTGTCTCATATTTTTCCACTTTTTAAGAATCTACTCAGCATTTTACCACTTGCAATATGTACATGTACAACTATGGAACAATTTCCCAAGCATTGGTAAAGTATCCAATGATTTTCCAAATTTCTGTTACTAGTTGTTCCTTAATTTTCCCAGGAATATCCCATTTCTGTGAATTTACTTCCCTTATGGCTTTACAGCAATTTCCCAAGAAAAAGGAAAAGATCCTGACAATTTCCCAAATTTGTGATAAAACCAGTTTCATTTTAATTTCCCAAGAATTTCCCGCTTCTGTGACAATTTTCCCTGTGCGCTTTCCAGGAATTTCCCTAGAATGGGGGTGAAAAAACCCCAGTCATTTCCCAAATTTGGGAAACAACTACTCTGTCATTTCTATTCCCCAATAATTTCCCATTTCTGTGATTTTATTTGCCTGAGGGCTTTCTAGCAATTTCCCAATTTTTGGGAAACACCACAGTTATTTCCCAAACTTGTGATGAGATTGGTATTCCATTTCAATTTCCCAACATTTTCCCATTTCTGTGAAATTATTTTCCCCATGGCTTTCCAACAAATTCCCAAGAATGGGAAAAAGAAAACAATTATTTCTTCTTCCCAATCTTATCCCAAAATGGGAAATCAGAAATTTTTCCTGTGCTAATTCTCAACTTTTTGGCAATTATGTAGAGAAGCTCAAGACATTCTAGTCTCTTTTCTTTTACCCAAACGATTTACTTATCTTCTTCAACATGGGAAAGACCAGAGCTGCCTCTCACAACCAACAAGCGGTTTCTCAGGACCTGATTTCTGAGTCAGCGATGAACCAGATTTGGTCCCAGTTTGAGACTAAACTGAATGATTGGATTTCCAATACTCTTCCTCAGCCTACAAAGGATCTCATTATGTCTTGTGCTCGCTCCACTGTTGAATACGTATCTTCTACTCAGTTTAAAAAGTCGCTACCTGAAACCCTACAGTTCGAGGTTGGAAATTTACAGGAAACTACAAAATCTTCACAAGAAACAATCGCCGGTCTGGAGGAAGCGAATGCCATGCTACGTGAACTAGATGATTTAGAACAGTATACTCGTTGTACTAACATCCGGATATTTGGAATCCCTGAGCCAACAGGCACTGATTGTGAAGATACCGACTCGAAAGCAATAGACTTGAGGAAAATTATACTAATGAGGTGTGGGCGCATCACTTGCCGCTCCTGAATCTTAGCTTTTTTCTTGCTGTTAGCCTTTCCTTTTTCGGACCATGTCTATTCTGGAAGGAGTCTAAATGTATCAAGTTGCTGTAGCAAATTTGGAAGGGTCAAGCGCTACTATCTAAGGTGGAAAGATGGGTTTTTGCCTGTGGATTGCAAGTTACTTCTTGGTTCCATGCCAATGGTATTGTGTCTACGAACAATAGTGCTGATTATGCATTCTTTGTCTGTTTTGTGAGACTTGTCAGGCCAAGATTCCTACGGCTTTGTAAAGTGAGAAGACAGAGTCGCCCACACATTCACTATGCAAATACGGTCTCAACACTCCAGCCTTTGTTAGAGGGAGATCTGGTTTTTAATCTAAACCCGAGACCTGACAAAAGCTATCAAATACCTTCACGATCAACAGATGCCGGAGGCTGTAGACCGGGAACAAGGCGATCGTCACGTAACGTCTTTCATTTTTGTGGGGGCAAAGCCCGCACATTGGCGTCGACTGAGGGACTTATTTATTTATTTGTGCATGGGTTTGCTTGTGTCACGTGGTCTTCTGCAAAAGAGCCTGAGGCCGGAGACTGGAAAGAAAATGAGAGAGAGCCTGGGGATGAGGTCGGCGGTGCGTGTCGAGTAGAAATCGGCCATATTGGATTTTGGCGTGTCGTTTCGTGTCGTTTCTTTTTGTACTGTTTTGATTTCAGCTGTTCCTGTAGTTGCTCGTCATTACAGCAGCTCACGAAGTCATACTAGCCAACATTTCGTTTGGCTGGAAGTCTGTGCAGGTTGCACATCAATTCAAGAGGAGCTTTTACGCTTACGCAAGCCAATATTCACTCGGCTTGATCCTCACTGAGGTAGCACGTGATATTACTGAAATAGCCACTGAAAAGCAATACTAATCCCGCCTGAAATAGACACTGGAAATAATACTGAGTCACATTTCACTTGCTCAGTCATCTATATTTTAAAAACCTTAGCTGGAGATTCAAAAGACTATGGGGATGTCAGTTGAACAATATCGGTACAGGATCGGCAGTCATGACAACTTTGTTAAAACAAAGCTGGTCTTGTCACGTATGAGAGAACAATTTTGGAACGTGATGTTAATGATGTTTTATTTGAATGTGTTTTACTTACCAACGTTGAAACAAGTTGTTGGACAATACAAAATGTGGAACGAAGTCAAGTTTTGGTTCACACAAATGACATTCTACAATATTTATAATCAATTGATTATAAGACAAGCAAATGATGTGGAGGAAAATCCAGGCCCTACAATATTTGATATCATTGACCCAACAACAACAGTATGTGCTGACTACAGCCAAGGAAATAAATTGCTCTTTGGAGAAAACGCTGGTAAGCAATGTGTAGCAATCTCACTTAGTGTAGCCTAAAGAGCAGGCGTTTTTTAACTAAAACTCGGAGGTACATTGATCGTGGCCGCCATCTTGAAAAGCAACGGAAAAGACTAAGGGGGAGGGGCGGGGAGGCGAGAGGAGAAAACGCCTGCCAGCAAAGCCTATGAAATTACCGAACGTCCCCTAATTAGTCGCGCCTGACTACCTTTCCGGAAATGCAAACACAGCCAATGAAAATCGATTTCACATCTTTCCCGGTAGCCTCAAATTACTTCCGACAATAACAATGGCACGTGTTTGGAACGGTACTTTACCGTACTTTACCGTGCATAGACAGCGATGTACGCGTAAAAGTTATGTCGGAAACGCGTCCTAGCGACAGTTGAAGGATCTGTAAATTCTCTTTTAAAGTGAAGTTTGGGAACGTAAGCGGTAAACAATTTTACTCATCGTAACAAAATCTTTTCAAACCGCGCAAAGATTCCTTTGGAATTGTTCTTGCAGACGTTTGCAAACAAGTGGGATTGGTTTTGCTGGAAGATCCACAAGGATATTCTGATCATGTATGCAACTCCTGTGCGCGAAAAATTCTAACTCTGGGTAATTTGTTTGAGATCGTAAAAGCTGCAACGCGTCCATCAGTATCTGGTACTAAACGTTCGCTCGCAACCCCTGAGAAAGCGAGTCCATCATGGAGAAAAGCGAAGCAAGAGTGGGATAATTCACCTGAAGTCGATACATTATCTCGGATGAAACATCCCAAGAAATCGCGCAAGTCGCTGGCATTTACTGGAGAAAGTGGTTCAATGTCGACGCTGGCTGAAAAAGAAGAGGAAATGTTGATAAGAATTTAACGTAGATGACTTGCCGCAGACAGGACTTCAGGTAAAAGTTGTTTATCTAAATCCTTCAGGGACTGTTATTGTAAGAATTCCGCGAGACGATCAAACCAAAATACTGGTGAAAAACCTGGCACGTGAAAACTGGCGTGAAGTGTCTAATGCGATATTACAGCACGCTGAACTTGCTCCCGAATTAAGAAACAGCATCTGCAAAGTTTTATCCAAGACATTCTGTGAATATCTTCATGTTTACAGCACAAGTTAATCGAACACCTTCTACGATCTACTGAAAACACAACAAGGGAGGAAAACAAACCTTTGACCCATCCATGTTTCTACAGTGTGCGATTCATCGACTATCAGTGCAGCAAGATTCTGGTGTAGACGAGTGTTGCTCTTTTTGAGCCGACCGAGGAAAGGCTTCTCCAAAATTTCTTCTGCAGATCCAAAGATTAGCTGGTATTTGCCGTTCCCTACATCTTCTAAACTGGCGTCCGAAAGTGATGTGGCCGTTAAACCCATCGCAGTTGCTTCGGACAATTGATCGTGCACAATACTTTTAAGAGGGCAAACAACGATCACACATGCAGGTTTGCCTGTCAATATTTCTTTCACCCGCACCAACAACTGAAAAATGAGGCTTTTTCCAAAGCCTGTTGGAAGAACTGCTAATAAATCTTGCCCCGACAACAGCGTCGTAATCGCTTCCTTTTGTTCCGATCGTAATTTAAGTGATATTCCCAATCCAGCGAGCGCAGAAAGAGCTTTCTCCAGGGCAGAATCAAAGTCTTCCAAATCCGCCATGTTTTAAAATTTGGCATGAATCAGACTAAAATACTCCTCTCTTAGGGCCCGTAAAAAAAAATTAATGTCCCCTTGATTGGCAGCTAGCAATCAAACATCCGAAACCGCACCAATCAGAGTCCCCGTTGACCTGGTGTACGGGTTCGCCAAACGAACAATGGCTGCAGGCAGGCGTATTTTTTCCTCCCCTCCCCCTCCCCCTCCCCCTCCCCCTCCCCCTCCCCGTCTCCTTTTTTTAAACCCATCAGCCTCTCCCTTAAAATATGTTTTTAACTCGTCCCAACTCTCTGGTAGTTTTAGCGTCCAAGATGGCAGGACAACGTTATTCAGGCTGAAAACAATTCATGGATCGCCCTCCAAAATACGCCTGCTTTGCAGGCTACACTTATTTACCATCATATAGAAGATGTTAATTTGTGGACTTCTTCAACTTTGAATAATATTTTGGGTATTGGAAATAACCTGTACACTTCTATAAGATATTCTGTGCGAACAAATGATTATTTGCTCTTAACTGATGTGCCAGGCATTGTTTCACTTTTTGACAAATTGTATACATTACAATACAGTGAGTCGTTAACAGGAAGTGTGTTTATGACATCTAACGATGGCCCGTTTATGTCTCTTCAAAATTCACTTCAAGAGGTTTTTTCTCAACAAAACTACAATTGTTGTTTGCTAACTATTGGTATTAATACAGTTGCAATTTTTAAAACTTCACAGCAGAGTTTTAAAATTTTTGACTCTCATTCAAGGGATTTACATGGGATGCCCCATTCATTTGGGACTTGTACTTTGCTCAGCATTGAAGGACTTGAAAACTTCGTATCATATTTGCAGTTGTCATGCTTACAAACAGGGGTTGTTCCTTTTGAAATCAAAGGTGTCTTAGTCAGTGATAGTCAATCTGATGTGGTACATGTTCATGAGAATCACAAAAGAAAAAGTAACCCAAAAGAACCTGTTAACTTAAAGAGAAAGTTTTCAGATGAAAGATATGAAGTAAACGAAAAACAGTTGATTGCTCAACGTGAACGTGACAAAAATAGAAGGTTAAATGAAAGTCCAGAAAATAGGGAGAGGAGGCTGGCACGCCAACGTGAATCCAAAAAAAAAAAAATCTGCAAATGAGTCTGCTGAATGTAGGCAAAACAGACTAGCAAGTAAATGTAAATATCAGAAAGAAAAGCGTGCAAATGAATCTGCTGAATGTAGAGCAAAGAGACTGACAAACAGCCGTAAATATCAAAAAGAGAAAATTGCTAATGAATCTCCTGATTGTAGAGAAAAGAGACTGACAGACCAACGTGAATATCAAAAAGAGAAAATTGCTAATGAATCTCCTGATTGTAGAAAAAAGAGACTGACACACCAATGTGAATATCAAAAAGAGAAAATTTCTAATGAATCTCCTGATTGTAGAGAAAAGAGACTGACACACCAATGTGAATATCAAAAAGAGAAAATTGCTAATGAATCTCCTGATTGTAGAGAAAAGAGACTGACACAACAACGTGAATATCAAAAAGAGAAAATTGCTCATGAATCTCCTGATTGTAGAGAAAAGAGACTGACACACCAATGTGAATATCAAAAGGAGAAAATTGCTAATGAATCTCCTGATTGTAGAGAAAAGAGACTGACACAACAACGTGAATATCAAAAAGAGAAAATTGCTCATGAATCTCCTGATTGTAGAGAAAAGAGACTGGCAAACAAATGTGAATATCGAAAGGAAAAAATTGAAAATGTAACCCTTGTCGATGAAATAAGAAAATTTCATGCTGCTGTGTCCAGAGGTCCATTGTATATTTGTTCTTGTTGCAACCAGTTATGGTACAAACACAGTGTTACCACTGCTGAAAAACTAAGACTTTCTAATCCTAATGTAGTGAAATATTTACTAAGTAAAACAAGTGTTGATGATATTGAGTGGGTTTGTCAGACATGTCATAAACATCTAAGGAAAAACAAAATACCACCTAGTGCAGCTAAAAATGGAATGAGCTTTCCAGTAAAACCTGACTTTTTTTATTTAAATGAGTTAGAGTGTAGACTTTTGGCACCCAGATTGGCCTTTCAAAAGCTTACGCAAGCTCCAAGAGGAAATCAGTTTAAAATAAAAGGAAATGTTGTGAATGTACCAGCAGATGTTAACAATACTGTCAATATGTTACCACGGTTACCCCAAGAAACTGGAACAATTAAAGTTCAATTAAAGAGACGATTGCAATATAAGAGTTTAGCATTGTCTTTAAATGTAAGACCACATAAAATTTTGCAAGCAGCAAACTGGCTAGCTACAAACAGTGCTCTTTATAGAGACCAAGGAGTATCCTTCAGTGAAGATAGGGCAGCAAGCTATAGTGTAAACTTGTCACAAAATGAAACTGACAGGAATCTTGCACAAGATAACGACCAAATAAATAAGTCATGTAATGTTGAAAATACTGCAATTGAAACCGAACACCTAAATGATGATTGGACTGAAGATGATGCAGAAATTCCTGCAGGAGTAACTGACACTATGTTCACTGCAACAGATTTCCTCGAAGACAGTGAACGAGCACAAATTTACAACATTGCACCTGGAGAAGGTAGTACACCTTTAAGTATATTTAGAGATAAGTATTCTGCAGAATTAGCTTATCCGGGAATATTTCTTGGTCAAAAAAGGCCAGAAAATGAAGAAAGACTAGTTGATGTACACTACAGTGATATTTGCAAGTCAGAATTGAGAAGATCAGATCGAAGAGCTGCTACAGTATGTGTGTTGAAAATATATTTTTTAAAACTAAAAAGTTACAAATGAAAATTCTTTTAGGGAAATCTCAAATAGCTTTAAGGAAATGTAAGGGGAACAACAGAAATCTGACAGCTGGTCATTTAAAGCAACAAGGTGCATTGGAGTGATTCGTTCATCTTGATGAAGGCTACAAATTCTTAAGAGCACTTCGAAGTTCACCTCCATATTTTGAGAAGGCTAAAAAAGATATCTTTGCAATGATTAGACAACTTGGACCTGCTACTTTGTTTTGTAGTTTCTCATCAGCTGAAACAAAGTGGATACATCTCCTTAGAATACTTGGCAAACTTGTTGACAATAAAGAGTATTCAGATACTGAACTCGAGAACTTGAATTGGGAGGAAAAGTCTAGGTTGATTCAGAGTGATCCTGTGACTTGTGCACGGCATTTTGATTTTCAATTCAATCAGTTTTTAACGCACTTCTTAATGAGTGGAGCAGCCCCCTTAGGAAAAATTGCTGACTGGTTTTACAGAGTTGAATATCAACAGAGGGGCTCACCTCACATTCACATGTTGATTTGGTTTGAAGATGCACCAGTGTATGGACATGACAGTGATGATGTTGTCGCTTCATTTATTGAAGACATAATCACTTGTAATAAAAACAGATAATGACCCTGAATTGGAGCAACTTGTCAATAGACAAATTCACAGGCACTGTCAAACATGTTGTAAAACGTCAAAGGCTGAGTGCCGATTTAATTTTCCACAACCACCTATGAAGTCAACAAGAATTTTGTACCCTCTTGATAATGATATGTCTGAAACTGACATGAGAAAACAAAGATACTTGGAAAAACATCAGTAAACATTTAAATGACATGAAGGAAGGTGAAGACATCTCATTTGACCAATTGTTGATTAATCTGGACATCACTGAGCAAAATTACTATCTTGCTATTCAATCACATCTTAATTCTCCTACCATATTTTTGAAAAGAAATCCAAATGAGCTAAGAGTGAATAATTATAACAGTGCCTGCCTAACTGCATGGAGAGCAAACATGGATATCCAATTTGTCCTAGATGTTTATGCTTGTGCAATGTACATTGTGTCGTATATTTCAAAAGCACAAAAGGGAATGAGTCAGCTTTTACAAAGAGCATGTGAAGAAGCCAGAGACAGAAATTCTAGTATAAAGCAACAAGTAAGAGACGTTGGAAACAAATTTTTAAATGCTGTGGAAATAAGTGCCCAGGAAGCAGTTTACATAGTTCTTCAGCTACCGATGAGAAAAAGTTCCAGACAAGTGATCTTTATTAATACCTCACCTCCTGAGGATAGAGTAAAGCTCTTAAAACCAATGAATGAAATAGAAGAAATGGATGATGACTCTGAAGAAATTCACTCTACTGGTCTCTTAAACAGGTATATACAAAGACCTGCCAGCCTTGAAAATATTTCTTTAGCTGACTGGGCTGCATTGTATGATTTATGTCAAAAGCCTTTTACGAAGAAATAAAAAAATATTGATACAGACAATCTCCCACTAGAAACATTAGATGATGACGAAAATAATGATGATAAACTCCTGTTATGTGCTGAGGAACTCACACAAACTAAAAAGCAAGGAAAGCCGAAGCAGCGTTCAAAACCCAGAATAATTAGAAGTGTCTGGTTCAATGTAAAGTCTCACCCAGAAAAACACTACCGTGAACTTATTATGCTTTTTACTTCATGGCGAAATGAAGAAACTGATTTAAAAGGAAACAGTTCTTCCTATCAGGAACATTTCCTTCTTTTAAAAGATGAAATAGATAAACAAATGAGTCAATTTGCTATTTCTAGTGAAGATCTTAATGAGATTGAACAACATTTACACAGCATAGATTGCAGTGAAGACCAGTTTGATTCCATAGCACCAAACACACAAAATGTTGAACTGCAAGATGAAGCTGAGGGTACTGAAGACTTGCATCCTGATTTCAATGGAAATTATGACCTGTCCGCTGACCTTGGTATTCCATCAACATCATTTAATAATGAACCACTTATATTAAATGAATTGCCAGATGATGATTATCGTCAAATGGTCCAAACTCTAAATAAAGAGCAGAAAGAATTTTTTTATCACATTTTGAATCAGACTAAAACTGCAGAATCTCCTTTTTACTGCTTCCTCAGTGGTGGAGCTGGTGTTGGCAAATCACATTTAACAAAGGCACTGTATCAGGCTGCACTTAAGTATTACAATACCAGAGCTGGTGATGATTTTCATCAGATCAAAGTTTTACTATTAGGTTCAACTGGGAAAGCTGCCTATACCATTAAAGGCAACACTGTTCATAGTGCACTTGCTGTTCCTGCCAATCAGTCATTGAGAAATTACAAACAGCTTGATTCAAGTAGACTTAATACCTTGAGAAGTCGATTTGGAGGTGTCAAATTAATTTTTGTGGATGAAATATCTATGGTAGGAAACAGTATGTTTGCCATACAACTCAACAATAGGCTTAAAGATATAAAAGGTTCTACAGTGGATTTTGGAGGTGTCAGCATTATTGCTATTGGCGATTTGTTCCAGTTAGAACCTATTATGGATAGCTATATTTTTAAAGACCTCAAAAGTTTAGATTATGTCGTTCTTGCCCCCAGTTTATGGCACCAACACTTTAAAATGTTTGAACTTGATCAAATCATGCGGCAAAGAGACAGTAAGGTGTTCGCTGAACTGCTTAATAGGTTGCGTGAAGGTAAACACACAGCCAGTGACACTGCAAAGCTCAAAGAGAGAGTTATAGAAGAAGACATCAGCAACCCAATTGATGCTCCTCACTTGTTTATACAAAATGCAAAGGTAGATGAATTTAATCAACAAGTTCATAATGCAGCTACAGGAAACAAATACAGAATTAAAGCTCAAGATAGTGTTATTGGTGCTAACTCTATTGAGCTAAGAGACAAAATACTAAGACAAATACCTAATGATCCGAGGAAAACAAAACAGTTAGCCTTGAACCTTTGTCTTGCTGAAGGTGAAAGAACTGAAATTGTCATGAATATACGAACTGAAGATGGCATGACAAATGGTGCTGGAAATGTTATTAAATTAGTCCAATTACATCAAGAAAGCAAACCTTCGGGTATCGTATGGGTGCAGTTTGACCACTCAGATGTTGGTCATAAAACCAGAATTGAAAACAGAAATCTGTATATCCAAGGAATTGACCATGCATGGACCCCAGTTAAACCTGTCAGTACACAATTTGCAGTTGGTAGAAACAAAGCAGTACAAGTTGTTAGGAAACAGTTCCCATTACGTCCCGCAGCAGCAAAAACAATTCACAGGTCACAGGGTGATACTGAAACTAAAAAGAGAAGACCTCTACATAATCTACTAGTGAGGGATAAACATTACAAGCAATTGATATCAACATATACACCTGACAGCAAAACAGTAATTGATCACATATACACAAACATAGGTCACTTGGAAATACAGGCAGGTGTTTTAGAAACATATTTCACAGATCATAAAGCAGTATGGGCCTCATTTCACACCACCCCAAAGAATTAAACACTCTCCTGGTAAAAAGGATATTCATAACGCTTAAAATGACAATAATCGAGAAAGAACGATAATAGAATGGACTGAAGACATATCTAACAGTTATAATGAGAAATTTAAACAATAATCAATTATCTATGCTACCGCCAAAGGCCCAATCAACAGGTAAGTGACCTCCAACACCACCACCCCTCCCCAACCCTGCCCCATTCAACGTCATTGTTTAATTCACCAGAGATTGCCCTGTAAGAAAAATAATTCTTACAGGCCAATGTAATTGATACTTTCACTGTTGACATATCAACATGTACTGTACACTGAAAAAATATTTAATATCATAATTTATTTAATTTTTGTGGAAAAATGAAATAATAACTATGATACTTTTTTCTCCAAACACAGATACAGTGAGATGTATCAGTGGGAATGAGAACAGTTCAAAAGGAACACCTACATGTACATATAATTGCCTCTGTCACAGTTCACAAATATTGTGCCACTGCATGGAAATACAAGCAAGCCATTGGACTCAAATATTACTAACTGTCCTTCATATGTTGATAGTATGACTACATACATGTTACATGGAGAAACCTTGGATGCAAACAGTTTGGAAAATTGGTTGGGTTATTCTAAAGACAGTTTCTATACCATTAACATCCATCCCTACAAAATGTACAGTCTTTATTCATATCATCAATACAATCTACCACAGCTGGTACTATTTTAAGTGATTGAATAGTCAACAAAAGATAAGAACAATCAACGTATCGGACAATTCATTCACCTCAGTCTGAAAGAAACTGTTCTTCACTGTCACAACAATATGGAACACCTTCGGCACTAGTGACTACAGTGGAACCCAGTTAATACAGACTCCATATATTATCTGCTTGGAATAAACATCACAGACACATTTTAGCATAAAATATGTGACAAACCTACATGTACATGACACCTATGGCTTGTGACATTTGGATTCAGTACTTGCACAGGGAAAAAACAGCAATACGAAGACCGGCAACCGATGTTGAAAGCAGACATAGCTCATTAATGAGGCTACAAGCAATGACTGTCCTAAAAATTCTAAAAGGCCAATGAATTAAAAGCCTTTGTGTAAGCACAGCGAGCAGTCAACTTCAAATTCTTCAATGGACAAAGGCCAGAACAAAGACAATTGTCAAACTTCTCATACCATTATATTATATATTAACATTATATACCATTTTATAATATAATCATATTAAACAGGAAGAATTCTTTCTTTTTTTTTTTACAGGATACACTGTAGTACTATATTTTTCAATTAGCACAATGTCATGACATTCATGACATTTCATCGCAAATGAAAATACAGTAAACAGTACAGATAACTCTCTCTAAGACAGACCATTGGGACTGGCACAAATTGTCCGTCTTAGAGAGGTGTCTGGCTTCTACATGTAGATACTTTAGATGCAGTCAAATGACTGAAAAATGGCACCCAGAGACCAACATCAGGTGTCTGTCTCATAGAGGTATCTGTAAAGAGAGAGTTGACTGTACACACTTTTAAGTGTGCTTAACAGCAGTGTCCATAAACCGAGGTTAACTTTGTATTGGAGTGTCCATTGAACATACATTACAACATTAGAGAAATTATATGTATCAACTTTCCATTGGGGGAAAAAACTTAACTGTCGCTAACATGCAGGTGTCCATAATAAGCATTTGTCCATAAAATAGGGTTACATTGTATCCAATCACCTTTTAAATCAATAAACGTAAGTGGTATACATGTATGTTAGAGGTGTAGTGACCTAATGGTTAGCACATTGGATAGTCCAGGTTCATGCACTGGCCAATGTCATCATGTTATGTTCTTGGGTAGGACAATTAACACTCACAGCCACTCTCTCCTCCCTGGAGCAGACTCGTACCCAGTCGCTATTTATTTGGTAAGAGACAAGTCTAACCGAGGAAATCTGAAAAGAGATTAATTACGTAGACTTTTCAGTGTGGTTTTCTGTTTATTTTTTTCCTCCCGAAAGTTTTGACTTCGAGTAATCTCACACTTTTGTACAAGAGAGATAAGACCTTGATTAATTTTTAATCCTGGATTAGCATTAATCACCTTTCTAACAACTGGGCCCTGGGGTGTAACTTGTGATGGACTAGCATCACGTCTAATGGCATTGTCACCAATGAATCGTACTGAACCTACAAATCTACCCTTCCCCCAGAGAGTGTACCCTACTCCTGTGTTTATAATGTTCTGTGCGACACATATTATGTACATGTATTACACCCCAGAATTTTCATTACATTTCCCCGACAATTTATTAATTTGCTGGTGCCCCCCCCCCCCAAAAAAAATAAATTCCACAATCAAAACCGCAGATTTTCCGGGAATTCGTATATAGTTTCTCAGAAAAAGACTCAATGGTATTCAAAGTCGCAAACAAACCATTTTGGCGTGCCCCCCTCCCCCTGAAAATATATAAAAAAAAATCAACCTCCCCAGCTGGATATAAATTCCCCAGTCCAAACCACATTGATTTTCCGCGAATTCATTTATAGCTTCTTAGAAATTGACACAACGGTATTCAAAGTCGCAAACAAGCCATTTTTGCCTGCCCCCCTCCCCAAAAAAATATCAAAAAGATGAACGCTCCCCAGCTGGATATAAATTCCCCAGTCAAAACCACACTGATTTTCCGGGAATTCGTTTATACTTTCTCAGAAATTGACACAACGGTGTTCAAGTTCGCAAACAAGACATTTTTACGTGCACCCCTCCCACCGAAAATATAAAAAAAATGAACGCTCCCCAGCTGCATATAAATTCACCAGTCTAAACCACACTGATTTTCCGGGAATTCGTTTAGAGTTTCTCAGAAATTGGCACCACATTTAGGTATTCTCCTTCGCAGACAGCAAGAACACATCATCTAGTACTCCGAAAATTGTCTCTTGAAACAAACAAGACAATAAAATACACTTTGACTGTAATATGGGTCTATCGCTCCCCAAAACATCAGACTCGAAATTGCGGCAAAAAATATTACTGTACCTTTATACCCAGTGTTCTCATGACACAATCGTCTTTCAATTGATTTCTTTGAATACATTAAATTTAATGCTTGTAATGAAGATCGCAAATGCAGACACAAGTAACAACACTCTTTTTCTAAAGAAACATTTTAATGTATAAAAAGACCAACAATGACATGTAACAGAAGATTGACGTGATTAACCATGGTCATTCTCGCAATTTTATTATCCCTTACTGTAACAGTATAAATTGATCAACTCTCCACCGTCTCTAGAAAAAAAGGCAAACTCAAAACAATTCATAAGACGGTTCATCCGTATCCCTGTACTACATAAAATATAAAAAAGAACTCAAGCAAACTTCTTCCGCGAAAGTCACCGAACTTAATTCCAAAACATTAACTGAACGAAACATGAAATGCAACACAATTCACATTCAGTTTTCACACTGAAAATCAATCACAGTAAGTTCACTTCTACAACTGCAGTTCTGTGATGATTTGTGTTTCAGAATTATATTTAATATTTATTTCCTCTAACAGCAAAAGCTTTTCAGAAACTTCGGTTGCCGACAGGGTACAATTTCCCTGACCTTCAAAAATACTGTTCAGAACATTCCGAAATGCCGTTAAATGGATTTCCTGACCGTCAACTTCGATCACAACCTTCGCACACAGTTGTTCAGTACAATTAGCAGATCTCATAGTGTAACCACATCTGTCACAATGTACTATATTGGCAGACGACGTTTGAATAAGCCTTCGAGAACAATATTTATTCAAACAGTGAATAAACTTCTCAACACTCTTAACAGAATGAATATTTGGCACTTTAACTGCTATTTCATTACACTGGTCTGTTAAGAAGTGTTCTTCAGAAACGAATAGCTTTGAAAGTGTTTCGTCTGTAATTGCTGTTATGACTGAATGTACAGTGGTAGACAGTTTCTTCTTTCCACCCCAAGAACGCACTTGAACAGGAGTAACACGATAAACTTTCCCATTCTCAATCATTGAAATGTGCTGTTCCCACAAATCTACAGCAATACTTCCAGTCGAATCTGCAAACGTAGCCTCCGCCAACTTCAGTTCTTTTGCACCAACGATTTTAGTGTCACCAACACGTACAACTTTGCCTTTCAAAGTAACGTTCTCCCATTCATTGCAACGACTCAATATATCTCCAATTGAAACATGCTGGGTACGTGAGATGCTCTCTTTAAACTGGAAAGAGTACTCAGTTTGACTAGGTACAGATATCTGAGTCATGTCATTTATTATCACCTTCTCTCCATCAGAAGTATGAGTGAACCGTTGAATCTTCACAGGCGTACGACATTTCTCGCTATCCACCAACAGCGGCCTTTTCTGCATGCGCTTGGAGTATAACAACGCTCCTTGCGATGGGTTGTCTTTCGTTTGTAACAGTAGCGTACAGTAGTCAACTGTATTCTTCTTATTACGTTGTACAGGAGACAACTGATGGACATAAGCAATAATACCCGACTCCTTGCCAGAACGCTTTGGCGGTGTAGTAGGTTCGGCGATGATTCGGGTGAGACATGTTTGCTATTCTGGAGACATTTGCGCCTTAGGGGTTACCCTGCAAAGTTTCTATTACCTATTTTTAGGGAAATTCACTATAGTCACAGGTTCTCCAGGTGTGAAGGAGTATCTAAACGTTGCAGTGTGGTCTTTAAAACCACCTTTAACTGTAGCCATGTTGGTATCAAAAAAGTTATTCTTAAGTATTTACCCAACCTTAGTCCTATTGTTAGTTACAAATCAACTAACACATTAGCACATCTATGTAAATAAATTTTTTTGGGGCTCACGGTTTTAAAATTTACACCGTGAGCCCCAAAAGTATTGCACAATTTCCAGCACAGGATTTTAATCATGTCCTGTGCTTTTATTTCCTGTGGGTGTTTTGTTGTTCATGCCCTACTAGGAACATGAGTTATACTGTCAAGGTCTTGTCTAAAATAACTTCCTATTTATGTATCTTGTACTGTAGTTTTTATCCTGATGAAGTCTCACTGGCAGACGAAACCGGTCGATTAAGAAACTCAGCTCTACAAGACAAGTTGCTGTGTGCTGCCCACTAGTTCTCTTATTAAAAATTGTCTGAATCGGATTTTATTGTTTTTTTGCCTGGTGATTATTATATTATACAGTGCATACTGTTGGGATCATTTTTCTGAAGAATTCTCAATCTTGTTTTTGAAGTCATTCCTACTTGGTTTCCGTTCTTAGGCGTTTTGCCAAATTTTGTTCACCAATTTCGTCCTGCATAGGTAAAACGAGTTTCTGTCAATAACAAATTCGATTTCCAATCCAACTTGATTGGATTCCTGTTACTTTTTCGGGTTGTTTTCTTTGCCTTTTTTGAGCGAGCAGTTTTTGTCTTTGCTGTGATGTCTCTTGTTATTGTCCCTACCGTAGTTTCTCAATGTCTGCTTTGAGTTGCCGCTTCACATGTGCTGATTTTTCCGGCATTCAAACTTACTCTACGATGACTCTCACCGCTGTTTCTTGTATATCTTGGAGATCTTCTTGCTGGGATGTACTTCCAGGATAAGTGAAATCGGTTTATACAAGAATTCACATTCACATATTTTCAAAACATCATTCACGGAATTCATAATGGCGGAAATTCACATGCAGTAGTGTTTTCAGGTAACCTGGCCTGCGTATATATGTTTAACAACTATTCACCGAAGAGGAGGTGGCTAGTGGTGGATATTTACTGAGCCATGAAGCGGCAAGGTAAATATCCACTACTAGCCACCAACACCGAGGTGAATAGTTGTTTTAGTATATACTAAAACTGTGGATGGCGTACACCACAAAAGATGATTTTAATTCAATTATTCTTGTTACAACTGCAATGTTTTCGGGTGGAAATCCTGCGAGCAAAGTACCGGAACAAGCCACCCCAAAAGGTCATGATATATCAGGTGATCAAACGACTGATTTACAACGGGAAACCTATGCGTGAAGGAAAGTGAAAATCGTTAGATTTGCTTGATCCGTAAGTTATGTTTCTTAATCATTACAGTTTTATTTCCTGCTGCTATCTCCAAAGTTCACATTAAATTAAAACTGCAGTTGTAGAAGGCACTTCCAGGAACGAAGCCATGTACGAGATTCTGCGAGATGTCTTGAATGGACAAACTGATTACCAGGAAAAACCTGGCGTAAAGTAATCTTACCTGATCACGACTGGAATAGGTTTTCTCAGAACGCAGTAACACAGATGAGGCACCTGCGCATGGAAAAAGAATTACATCTTGAAGAGAAAGGGGAAGAGAGGCTTGTGTACAGTGTTCATAGAATGGGAACAGCAGCAACTCTTCTAAAACTATCTCACTTTCAGAAACAGTACACTATGTCTTCAATGCGACTTTTCTGCTGTTAAGAAATCCAGCACTTGATCATTTGGGAAATTGAAGGAACATTTTGCGTTTATTGTGGATAATGGACCATCCGAGGCCCTGTTGAGCCCTTTGGTACGAATGTGGTTGGTCCGTTTGGCAAGGATACTGAAACTGAAATCAGTAACTCAAAAGTCTTTTGCTGAGTACCATAGCAAAAGGAATCCGGTGGAACAAGTCCATGCTGCACAAAACTACGCCCTGTCCGATGAAAAATTCTCAAGCAAGGGAATTTATCCAGATATGGTATAGGAGATGACAAACACAAGGCCAATACACAGCATGGTTGTAGCCCATGTGTTGCGATGCATGGAATTGGTGGGCAGGAAAACTTTGTATTTAATGATGAAGAGCACCTTGTCTCGTTTCTTGGAAAAAATGAAAATAGGAAGGCTAATGATATCCTGCAGTACCATCCCATCAAAAACGGTTTGTGGAGGGAGGTTGCAACCGTATGGGACTTGGACGAAGATTACACAGTAAGCTACAGGGAAGACTAGCAAATTCTGCAGAACACGCTTCATGAAGAAGGACAGAAGACCTGCTGGATTGGTAAACATTTCACTATAATATTCAACCCAGATATTGAGTGCAAGGTGGCAATAACACTATTCACTGTGCAACCTGTGCCTGACTATGTGAGATGGATGACCACTGGTGGTGAAATGCATTACCTACCCTTAGAGAAGATCCAAAAATTAAACACAAATTGTTTCAGTCACACCTGGAGCATTTCTTCCTTCAAAAATTTTGGAAATGGCGTGTTTCCTCATGGTGTTGAAAACATCTTGCCATCCATAGTTTCTAACCTGGTGCACTGAAACAGATGTGACGACATTCTGTCAGGAGTACAAAGAAAAGCTGGATAAATAATTTGCAAATGACAAAGAAAGAGAGTATTGGTCCCAGGACCTGCTTTATCATGAGAATGATAAAGAACACCTTCAGCAGTTGGGTCGTAAAGAGGGACTATCAATTGAAGGGAAAAACACGAGTGTGTAGAGTGTCTATCAGACAGAGACTGTGCTAAACCACCCCCTCTTGTAGAGTACAATGGTGATATCCTCTGCATTCCAGATTCTGTAATGGAAAATGCTGAAATGGCCAAGTATAGGCTGAGAGAAATCTTACGACTCCACAATGTTTTGGATAGTGGCAACAAAGATGAATTGGTTCTTTGAGTTGGCATGGTTAGAGCAGGAAGAAGCTATTTGGCCTTCCATAGGGAATTTGAAGCTATAAGGAACATCGTTAATGCAACAAGAACCCTCATAATAGCGTCTTGCACTATTACTAAAAATAGATTTTGTCACATGAGATCCCACAAGACCCCCCCGCACAGACTCAAGCAAACATTTCGATCTGCCAAAGGCGAATGTATGTGCGAGGGCTGCAAGAGTGAAACAAAAATGAAGAAAATTTGGTGAAATCATGGAGTTAATAATTAGAGGGACAAAAAATGGTTTCTACCAAACACTGCCGTTGGGGTGAGTGTAAAACAGACTCGAGGTATCCCGACAAATGGACAAAATCTCTCAAAGAGTTACAAGCATCGGGTAAGAAAGTCTTCATACCATTCCCAAAACCGTCGCAAGACATCGCTAAGTGCAAGTGTTGGCTAGTAGCTTGTTCTCGGGAATTGTTTACGGAGAAAAATATTACCAGAAATACTTATATTTGTGCTCTTCACTGGCCCGGAGAAAAAGGTCCCATAACTGAATTTCCTGATCCGCTGAAAGCGAATCTAACATGAGCACAAGCAAGTCGAGCATGTGCTCCAAAGAGAAAAGCTCCGAGATCAAGAGCAGAACCAGTCACAAAGAAAGAAAAGTTACACAAAAACTGTGGCGAACAATTAATGGACTACTGTACACCGACTGTCGATCGCAAGTCACCAGAATCTGGATCGACGGTGGATGCCATCCTAAACAAACTCAACGAATCTCTAACCAATGAAGAATGTAATGCAATGCCACATGTGTATGAGCACTCTACAGGAAAGCTGGTTTCTGATCAAGGCTCTCAGACCTTGTATTCTAAATATGAGTTATAAGCAAAGGTCGAGACCATTATTTCGAAGAATGATGCTGCCACGAGGAAACCTCAGGCTCACACAATAGTAACTACTCTATCTTACGAAAACATCGTGCGAGATGCAAGTCTTATGAAACACTTCATTGCCCTCTCACCTCCACAGTTTGAGATTTTGCATAATTTTATAGACGATGTTTGTCCTTTGGAGACCATAAACTGTTGGACTAGTAAAGATTGCCCTGTAACGGAAAATGCAAGAACTGACCCAAGAAGTGATTTTTCATCAAGGGAGAAGCTTTTTATTTGCCTTCCGAGACTTAGGAGAGGACTTACTCTCAAGACTCTAGCAGTTCTTCTCAGTACACCTCCAGAGGCTGCTAATTCCCATTGGCTAAAATCGTTTATCTGTCCTGTGATTGGTTCATTGGCTTTAATTTATTGCAAATGACTCATTCGCATGCACGCAACATTCAGGCCACTCAATTAGCATTTGACAATTGACGAGTGAAGCAAAGCAAAGTGAATTACACATGGATGCTATTGCATGCAAACTTCGGGATTTACAATTTTATCTCTGGCAATGAAAAACTTCTTGTCATTTGGTTTTAAAAATATTCACAAAACCTCCCAAGAACAGTGATTTATTTGTTTTTGTTTTTGTTTGTTTTAATAATCATGTTTCATCATGAACATAAAATAAAAGAGAATGCTCATTTTCCTGACAAATATGTTCTTTGGTTTCAAAATCAATTTCAAATCCCTGGGTTTCTCTAGTCAGTGATTGAGCTACTGGTACCATTACTTTTGAAATAGAAAAGGGTTTGTCAACCAAAAGGCCATTCATGTAGACTTAAAAAACATAGGCTGGGTGCAACATTTTTTTGGCTGACTTTCAAAGTATTATTTTAAAAATTGAAAATACATGTAACAACATTGAATGACTTAAGTTAGACTGCCCCTTCATCAATGTCTTGGGCCAGGACAGCAGCCCTGACCATGGGATTGTCTGTAACAGAAAGAGGATCTTTGAAAAGTCCTGGAGCCAATGGTGTCACATCATTCAACTGTCCTTCGGTGATGAAGTTGTTTTCTTTCCAAGCTTTCATCCTTTTGATGGCAATTTCACTGGCTTCGTTTACATTAAAGTGTTTTTCCTTTATATGCGTCATAATCTCTTGCGGTTGGTTCATTTTTGATAGTACACGTATTTCTCCACATATCGGGCACACGGCTTGAAAAGGATTAAGCAAGTAGAGCTTGCTTCCCCATGTCCTTTCAATTCCACTTTGGACCTTATCAAACTCCATCATAAACCGGGGATCGGCTTCCATCAATTCCAAGCATTTTGCTGTCCATTTCGCATTAACACAACCCCTTTTTCTTTTTCCCTCCTCATCATGAAGACCCATTTCTCTTTTTATTTCTTCCGACACAACTTCCTTGTTTCGCACTGTTCGCTTACCTACTGCAAGCGTAAGGTTCCCAGAAATCTTTGTTTTCATTACTACTTTTAACTTTGAGAAACTGGGAAGGAGGCAGTACGCATTACTAAATCCCTCTAAGTCATCCACGTCAATCTCTACTTGTATTTCTTGATTTTGAGGAAGGCTGTAGCCCACAGAAAAGTAGCCCAGTTTAATGTTAAAAAGCTTGCCAATTTTCTCCATAAATTCTTTTGATGTCATATCTTTCCTGACACTGATCAACTTGTACATTTTTGAATGACTGGTTTCAACACTCCACATTTTATTTTCTGGCAAGGCTGAAAAAAGAAAACAATGTCATGATTATTACATTAATATCAAAATCACTAGAGGGGTAAAATGTATTCACTAAATTTCATCTGGCATAGTGTCAATTTAGATTATGTGAATTTAAAACTTTTATCACATGGACACTATCTATTCACCAGTAAGCCAACAAACTGCTTCGTGAGTTTAGGGAAACTCTCTGCTGCAAAACAGCATGGAACCCTTTAAAATTAAACAAAACCTGCTTTTCTCTGAGGTTAAACTCATCCACAATAGATGAGCTTGGGGAATTGTGCCCAAAAAGGAGCGTGGGGCCATGAGTGAAACCGAGTGGAATGTGTAGGGTATCCAGGACATCCCTGTGAACTATCTGATAGTGATAATCCTTTTAATCCCCAATATCCATATACAAATTCTCCTGACTGATTTCTATACATTTTTTTAGTATAAGTTGGGAGAATTTGTTAACACATCAAAGTTATTTCCTTTTGATGATCATTTTTTTTAATTTTCATAACCTTTTCTCTTGATGAAGTATTGATAAAATTATTGTGAGGAGAAGTTTGATGTTGGTCACTCTTGGGACTTGACCCAGTTTGAAAAAGGCAAGAAGTTGAATCATCTAAATGTTCAAATTGGGTTTCAAACGTTGCATGATTAGTCATCAAGCTTCAATGTTGGTGTGTCAGAGGGTTTGAACCACCAATTATGACTTTGAACAGGTGATAAAAATTTCCCGTCAAGATCTGTAAACAGTCCAGTTTGATGCAGTTTACAAACGCAAAACACTAGCAATTGATGTTTAAGATCCACAAAAATCCAAAAATATGACTTTGCCTTTTAGAAAGTTAAAAAAATATTCTGGAGGCATAAAATTTGTTTATCGGCAGTTAACTTTCGTTATCGTTCTTGCAAAACTTTGTCTGAAATCCCTTCAAACTTGAACATGTTTTTTCAGGGTGTATGTATTCACGCTTGGTAGATAAATAGATGGTAAGACAAATTCAATTTCTCGCCTTCTCTTTAATTCACATCGGGCGGCTATGATCAAAAACCAAATTCTGATTCGAACATTGATCAGCGCTGCCATTAGTAATAAGATGAATGCATTCTTGAAATTGCTAGCGGATTTAAATTTTGAATAATCAATTCATTAATGAACTTTAGAGGCGTACGCTTCGCTTGGCACGACTGTATCAAACTTCTTCTTACAATATCAATACTTCATCATGAGAAAACATTATGAGAATTAATAAAATTATCACCAAAGGGAAATTGCTTTGATCTTTTAACAAATTCTCCCAACTTAAAGTATAAGAAAATGCATTGAGGTCAGACAGGAGAATTTGTATCTTGATATTGGGGCTTAAAGGTTTAAAGGGTTAAGAATCTGACTGCTTTGAGTTCAAATTTCTAATGGCAGTTTTACAACTCCAGTGATTTTGACAGTATTAGATTGCAAACAGTACGTTTCATGTGAGTTTAGCAGCCTATTATATGATGGAGTGACAGTACCTGTAATATTCAAGGAAAGCCCATAATTATATTATTTGAAAAATGTTTTGTTGCTGGACAAGATTTGTTTATTTTCATGCAAAAGTTACCATGGCAATAACAGAACCCATTAAAAACACCCTTTATTACTCGTGCACAGTGAGTTCATGAACTAGGTTCTGCCCTAAAATGTCTCTCTACCAGTTGCCCATTCTGTTTGCCAAGAACTTAAAGTGGCACTTAGTCAAGCTTAATCATGGTAGGTGGCCAACTTATTAAGGGTGTTTTTAAGGGGTTCTCTCATTTCTATGGCAACATCAAAGATCATCTGAAAGGTACTGTCATTCATCTTTTAAAAAGGAGAAGGCTGCTAAACTCGTACAAAACAGCTGTGAATTCTTTTATGACTGTGTATTTAATCTGTTGAAGGCCCAGTATTGTTGAATGACCCTGTAGCACATGGGAAATTATAATAAGCTTGTCTGGATAGGGATGATCAGCACTTAAATTGATCTGATAATTAAAAAATTAGGGTACCTACACTTATTTTGGCTCTCTAGGTTCTCAACATTTGTTCTTTCTTGTGTATGAACATTCCTTGAAGTTAAGTGTGATGTGTCTCCATCCTGGCTATGACCGCCAAATTGTAAGCTGCTGGAGCCTTCCCTTGGGTTGTGTGGGGTGACAGATGGACTACGGGAATGTCGCCTGCTTTCTCTTTTCCGAGTGCCCTCGCGGGATTCAGTGCTGCGTTTGCGGGAACGTCGCCTGCTTTCTCTTCTCTGAGTGCCCTCGCGGGATTCAGTGCTGCGTGTGCGGGAACGTCGCCTGCTTTCTATTCTCCGAGTGCCCTTGTGGGATCCAGTACTGCTTGTGCGGGAACGTCGTCTGCTTTCTCTTCTCCTAGTGCCCCCGCGGGATTCAGTGCTGCTGGTGCGAGAATGTCGCCTGCTTTCTCTTAAAATAAAAATAAGATTTGGTTTCATTCAATTTTGGATCTCATCTGAATTTTTTCATAACTGGACAACATGGAGCCTAACTTAATTATATATTCAAGACACAAAAATTGCAAGGCATCTTTTGGGTGAATGTTACTTAAACATATTATATGTTTTAACCCATATCGCCTCCACATTAGGTGGGTCATTTTTCCTTAACTCGCCTAAACTCGCGACTGTTAGGTAAGCTCATTTTTTCCTTAACTCACCTTAAATCGCCTTAACTCGCATTAACTCGCACAATCTCGCGGCGAGTTAAGGTCCCAGAGTAGGCCTAACAAGAGCAAGCGGTGAGAAACCTGTATCTGGGAAAAGACGTCCTTGCTGCCATTCTGCCTACTGGATTCGGCAAGAGCCGCATTTATCAAGCGTTTTCTTTACTGAAAAGCTGTGAAAATACCGGCGCAACATTGTCATTGCTCCATTAACAAGTATTATTGAAGATCAGTTGGCCGACTTGCGCTCGCGAGGTTTTCGTGCTGCTGCGTTGTCTTCTTTAAGTTCAGCTGAATTAGAAGAATGCAGTTTAGATATACTCTGCTCAGCAGAGGAAGCAATTTCCAAGGAGTTAACCAGCTTTCTAAAGAAGAGAGTTCCAAGCTTCACCAGCGCGTGTGCTGCATCGTTGTTGACGAATGTCACACGGTGGAAACATGGACAGGCAAGAGGAGGTAACTTCAGTTTGTTTAGTACCTTTCGCCTATCATGTAATTTTAGTAGCCAGAGTTACTAGCGTTCTCGTCTGTCAAGAAGGGAGATCAGAAACTAACGGGGACAAGCGCAGCCGAACTTTCAATAGCTTCGGCTGTTTCGCCTCGCAGTTTTAAATTTTCCAATTTATTTGTTTTGTACATCCTGTACTACACGTGAGTTTGACAGAACACGTCACCTTTTTATTTCCGGTCCTCACAAATTATGCGTACTATCTGCAAGCCAATGTTTGCCAAATATTGTGTTCACTGTCCGTAACTAAAGAAAGGGCTCCACATCCTGCCTGAATGCAACCCCAACAAGAATTGCACAGATTAAGGAAGAAACAGCCACGGATGAAAAGTGTCTCTCACTTCGTTCAATCATCACCCAAGGATGGCCTGACACAAGATCAGATTGCCCAGTACACCTTCATGCATTCTGGAATTATTGCAACAAACTAACAATTGCAGATGGAGTAATCCTGAAGGGTACAGGCATTCTTATTCCAAAGAGCCTCCAGGCAGATGTATCGCAGCAACTACACTGTGCACACCAAGGAGCAGAAAAATGCAAGCTTTGTGCCAAGGGTTCCGTGTTCTGGGTCAACATAAGCTGTGACATAGAGAAGATGGTAAAATGCTGCACCCCGTGTCAGCATAATCAAAACATGAATGCAAAGGAACCCCTCAATCCTCATGACATTCCACAGAAACCCTGGCACACACTTGGATGTGACATATTCTTTTGGAACAACTCACCTTATTTGCTGTTATCTGACTATTACAGCAAGTTCCCGCTCGTGCGGAAGTTGACCAACATCCAGTCAGACACAATAGCACATCTGAAATCCATATTTGAGAACAGGGGATTCCAGATAAACTTGTCACTGGCAATGACTCCCAGTTTACTTCTGCATTATTCCAAGACTTCTCCAGCAGATATGGTTTCATCCACATGACAACTAGTCCCTACTATCCGCAAGCCAATGGTTTCATCAAGAGTACCATACAGAATCCGGTGCAGATCCTCATCTCGCCGTATTATGCCTCCGCAGCACCCCACTTAACCGCAACATCGCATCACCCGCAGAGCTCCTGGACTCTAGAGTATACCAAGCCAACTTCCCTTCCATATCCAAACCTGGTCTGTCATTATCTGCAGATGGAGCAGTAAAACACTAAGCTCCAAGCACAACAAGATCAGCAAAAATCACAATACAAGTCTTCCAAGCCCCTTCCCACCATACACGCTGAGGACCCAGTGCATATACTTAACCCACATGACCACAAGTGGGAACCTGGTATTGTCAAGTGTAGCACGCACGCTCCTCGCTCATACATGGTCACCATGGCAAATGGCAGTACCCTCAGGCAAAACCGCAGTCATATTCGACCAACAGGAGAGAATATTTACATCCAAAACAACATCCCCAGTGATGAACCACTAAGACCCCTGAATGCCATCTGCAGCACCGTACCCAGCACCTCACGTGACAACTGTGAACAGACCACACTGGCCTATGATGCACCTGCCCATACACCACAGCTGAGATGTCCAACTCCAGAAGCTCCGCTCCGCAGATCTCAAGACTTGTCAAGCCCACTAACCGATTGGATTTATAGATTGAACATAGGCTTATCGTGTTGTTGTTTTGGTTGCTAAGTTTCTTTCAAGGTCACTTGTTGTATGCGACCTTCATGTTCCATAACATTTTTGTTTCCTTATTATCTAGTTCTCTTTTGCGAGTTCATAGCTCCTTTTAGAAGGACAGGGATGTCATAGTTTACATGCGGTTTTATACATTCGCGCAGAATGTCGGTGTAGAAACTCCCTCACTGGAATAAAAAGTTGTGTTTACCACCTTGAATCTCATTGATTCTCATCCATCCTTACTCAATACTGCAACAAATAGTGACTGGCAGACTATCAGCACTGCAAGAGGCGTTACAGCTGATGATGTTCCAGGTTTTGGATGGTGTTCCAGACATCTGTGGAAACCAGAACACTCTTTTGCTGACCCAGACAAGGGAGACACTGTTGCTGTACTTGAGAATGTGGTGAATTAAAATCCCAATTCATATATAACCACTGTAAACTGTATGTAATGTCAATGTTTACCTTTTTTCCTAGGATTCGTCTATACAAGTCCACAAACCGTGGGAGCAAAATGGATAAAGTATGCAGAGGCATACCAGATTCCAAGGAACTTTTAAGAATTTTAAGAATATTAGAATAACTGATAACATCTCAAACACTAGCCAACCGTTAGAAATGAAAAATTATATTAAATATCTTGGTATACTCATTGATGCGAACCTCTCATGGAAATATCACATAGATTACATTTGTCAAAAAGTTAGTAAAACAATTGGGATTATTGCCAAGCTCAGACATTTCGTTCCACGTCATGTACTTCTCACGTTATATCGTTCATTAATTTTACCTTATCTGAACTATGGCATCTGCGCTTGGGGTCAAGCTGCTGAAACACACCTTCATAAGCTACTCATTCTCCAAAAGAGAGCCCTTAGGCTAATGTTCTTCAGTAATCCAAGAGCTCATGCAGTCCCATTATTCTTAGAAACAAAACAGTTGCCGATATCATTCTTGCTGTTTGAGCAAATGAGTCTTTTAATGTACGACATTCATAATAATCTTGCTCCTAGTAAAATTAAGAATATGTTCAAGAAATTGTCTTTTGTTCATAGTTACCGGACTAGATCTGTTTCTAACGAGAATTATTATGTTGAGAAAGCTAGAACTGAAAATATGAAAAAAGCCTTTTCTATCTCAGGTGCCCTGATTTGGAATAGCATTCCACTCACCATCAAAGTCTTAAATAAAAGTCAGTTTAAAAGCAAACTAAAGAATAAACTTTTTGAAATCCTTAAGAATGAAGACGATTACATCAGAATTTCTGATATACGAGTACAATTCTCAAAATCATAACATTGTATGTTACTCCCAATATTGACTATAGTCCGCCTCCCCGTATCATTCTGCCTATAAACCACACGACAAACTAGATTGCTTCTAGGTTTGTTCTGTAGACAGTATTAATTGACTTTTAAATTGTTTTTTGCTCTTTTGCCCGCCTCGAATAGCCCTCGCTAATCGCGGGCAAAAGCTCTCTAATGTTAAATTCTTGTTTAGATCTAATGTTTAGATCAATTTAGATCAATTTAGATCAATAAAGGATTTGTGTGGTAATTTATGGCAAAAGGAGTTCAAATTCCAAGCGTATATACATGGTTTTGCAATGCCCTAGAAATGGAGGTTTTTTAGTCTTTCATAAGCAATGAGGGGTTTGTGTCTTTGCAGTCAGCTTATAAATATCCTTGGCCAAAGCAAAAAGAATTGAAATTGCAAGTTACGAAGAGCTTTGTGCCAGCTGTTTCATTGGTAATTCAAAAGGCTAAATGTTTTTTTTTCATCCGAGGATCTAACCTTAACCCTCAGTCTGCACCAACACCAGGAGAAAGCAGTCCCAACCCTTCTTCTCCCTCTCTTCAACTGAATCCCGATTCCAATGCTACCTCCCTCCGTCCCTCTATGAACCAATCCCAACCCTCCCTTTCCCCTGTCAGCCCAATTCCAACCCACCCTCCCTCCCTCCCTCCACAAGTCAATTCCAACCCTCCCTCCACCCTGCTAGACCCAGTCCCAGCCCTCCCTTGCTTCCTCAACAATCTACCACTCTCCCAAATCCCACCTTGTCTCAAACAAGTGTGATAAACTCAGTCATCCAGCCAGAGACTTCCAGTGGTGCAAGAAGTGTGGCAAGTGGTGTTGTAAATCAGGTGGACTTGACATTACGGAATGATTTCCGCACAGGTCCTTACTTCATTATGCATACACGACAAATTAATTATGCATTCGCGCTATTGTTTTGAAGAACAATACGTATGCCCAAGGGAATCGAATATATACATGGCTAATTTGTACTTACAGGATCAAAACAATTGGCTCTAATTCTCTCTCCCTCTCTCTCTGTCCTTTTTACTTACACCGTGTTTGTTCCATTTCGTCCCAGCTTTCCTCTTTCGATTCCCTTGTCCTGTCTATCTTTTTCAGGAACGCTTTCCTTTTTCTGTCCTTTTTGTCTCCCGCAGTGTGCCTTGAACTCCATACCTCTGTAAACCTCTGGATTACTTGTCCCTGTTCTAGAGCTAACGAGTCAAGTTGCTGATTCCTGACTTGACTGTAATATTTATTTGGAATTCTGGACGGCAATTTACATAACAATGAAAAGTAATGACATACGTGTGTCGTGCCGACCACCTACCATCCCCCGTGCTGCACACATTAAAAAGCACAATGCACAGAAGAGTATACCCCTTGTGATTGGAGCATGCTTTAAGCGCAATTTTTATGCACGATATGCAGTATAAAATCTTTGAGTCCACGTTAACCCCTCTCAGACGGCAGCATTGAAAATGGAGCCATCCCAAATAAATTTATGGAAACTTTCGCAACTTCTGGCCGATCACGAGCGGTGCATAGAGATTTAAATTTAAATTAATTAAGAATATAAGTATAATTACAATAAATATGTCAAAAATATTTTAAATATAAGAAATTAACCTAATAATACATTTGTTAAATGGCGTCTAAAATTCTTGGGGCATTTTAAAGACTTAATGTTACTATTTAAAGAGTTCCAGAGTTTTGCTCCTCTGTAGGCAAAAGAGTGCTGTCCTGTTGACAGGCGGCATAAGGGTATATCCAAGGCACTAGACGAACGAGTTTGTCTACTATGGAGATGAGAACGTAGTTTAAACTTATCGACGAGATAGTGTGGGACAAGTTTGTTAATACATTTGTGCATCATGGTTGCATCATTTAGAATGAGTCTCTCTTTAATTGGAAGCCAATTCAATGATCGCAGCCCATCCGAAATATGATCATACTTTCTTAGTCCCAAAATAATTCGTCCAGCGAAATTTTGGACTTTTTGTAACTTGGCAATATTACTGTTGCTGGTATTTCTCCAAACAGTTGAACAATACAGTAGTTTACTAAAAACAAAGGAATTCATTATTAACAAAAGCGTTTTCCTGTCCAGCAGATGCTTGATTCTGTTAATTAGTTTCAATTTAAGAAGACAATTCGAAACGGTTTTAGTGATATGTTCGTTGTAACTGAGGCATGCATCGAGATGAACACCTAAGTCTTTAACAACAGGCACAGGTGTTAATTTTTTATCAAGCAATCTTATACTGAAAGATGAAAGTTTCTGCAAGAGCTGTGGTACTCCAACGGCTAAAACTTTAGTTTTGTCCGGATTGATCAAAAGAGAATGTTTACAGCACCACTGAGATATTCTCATGAGATCTTCGTTCAAGGCAGAGATAGACGTGGATAGTTCGGCAGGCGAGAAGGACAAATACAGTTTGCAGTCGTCGACATAGGAGGCAGATATAAAACGTTTAGGAACAGAAAGGAGGTCGTTAACGTAGACTGTAAACAGAACTGGACCTAAAATAGAACCTTGCGGAACTCGGAACTCCGAACTCTAGTGGGAGTACTTTAGAAACTGCATCACCAATTCGAACGTACTGTTGTCGGTCAGAAAGGTAACTCTGGAACCAATCTAACGCACACTGGGAAAAGTCGAGACTTTGTAGTTTGGATAATAAGATGTCATGTCGAATACTGTCAAATGCTTTAGACATATCTAGTAAAACCATGATCGAGACTTTCTTGTCGTCCATAGCCTGGAGTAACTGATCCGTAACGTACAACAGAGCTGTTTCTGTCGAGTGAAGCTTTCTGTTTCTGCTCTGATGTACTGCCAATTTATTGTTTTTAATTAGATATTCCATAAGTTGTCCATGTACTAGCCTTTCAGTAATTTTTGAAACTATAGGCAATAATGAAATGGGGCAGTAATTACTAGGGACGTCTGGGCTACCGCATTTAAGAATAGGCATAATTTCTGCCGTTTTCCATGCACGTACGAACGCATT
This sequence comes from Ricordea florida, assembly GCA_949710005.1. Lineage (NCBI taxonomy): Eukaryota > Metazoa > Cnidaria > Anthozoa > Corallimorpharia > Ricordeidae > Ricordea > Ricordea florida. The sequence continues at coordinate 10,604,247 of OX453283.1, forward strand.
GGTGAAAAAAGAGTTGTTCACAATGCGGGTAATTGTTGTCAGTGTACAGGGTAGACAGTCTTTTAGAATTCTAGAAGATATCTTATCCATTCCTGGAGCCTTGTTAGATGGTAGTCCTCTAATCACCTTTTCAACCTGACTTTCTGTGACTTCATGGAGCTCAAATAATTCCGGGCTAACGTTGGAGGACATATGTAAAGGAGCCAGAACATCCAGATTTGCATTGAGTCCATGATGTAAAGCTAGGACACTAGCTTTTTGAGCAGTCGTACTGCCGACAGAAGTAAAGAGATCATTTAATTCGTTTGCAAACCCAGTGAGATCTTCAGAAGCCATAGAAGTATCTTGACGTTTACATGGTAGACATCGATTAATGATTTTCCAAACTGAGTTGGAATTTCCGTTACTATCCAAGATCTGAGTCCTGACGTGAACTTTTTCACCCATACGAATCTCCCTTTTCACTTCTTGACGGAAAGAAAACAAACCTACACTTTGCAGTGCTTTGGTTAATTAACAAAGAGACGAAGGACAATTTTAAGAGCAAAAAGAAGGTGGGCATTCAGTTTCTGCGAACTTTTATTTAGTTTGTCTCTTTCGTATGTAAGAATTTAGAGCATATTTATACAACCATTTCTTATAACTCGACATCTTTTGATTATTTTGACATTGACAAATGTCAAAAATTGCAGGAAAACTGCAAAAATTCCGTTAGAAATGTTCGATTTTGCGTATTTCAGTCGGAAATTGTAAGGATTTTTTTCAAGTCCAGATAGACTTAGAAAAAAAACCTCTAAGAAGAACAGACAAAGCACAACAGTCCCGAAGGACATCTATTGTTATCGCTATTGTTTTGTTGAAACAGAGGAGTGTATGCATAATGAAGTAGGGACCTGTGCAGAAATCTTGCTGACATTACCTACAAGAGAATGTAAGTGTTTAATTGATAGGCACATTAGTTATAATGTTAATTAATAATTCATATTTAATCTTCTATTTGCGTGTTGTCTGGAAGCAGTTGACCTATCTGCCACAGATAACTATTAAGTGACACATCTTAAACTGTGATTGTGTTGTTTTTTTGAACAGATGGTGTTATTACTATTGATGATATCGATGACAGTGACCTCGACAGGAGCTATTTCGCTAGTAAACCAGTAAATGTTGACTCAAGTAATGCGATGGTGACTAATTATAGAAAATTTAAATCCTGTTTTTTTCTTCTAGTCCCCCTCGATCATGATCTTAAGCTATTGCAGACCCCAGACCACACTCCTTTTTTGGAATGTGTAATAGTAATGCCTGGGGTGGATATGGATGTTTTCTGAAAATCGCATGTACATTACGCTTCATGTGGAAATCAAATTGATAATTGCACGTATTGTACATGGATGATTTCGATAGGGATATTAAAACCTTGGCTGTACATTAGTTCATTTTCGAATTTTTAACACTTGAACTGAGGTTAGCTAATATGAATCAATTTTCAAAACTACCATACATTCTGTGATCTTTCATGTACTTAATCTCCAAAGGAGTCTGGTGGCCCCCCAGTCTTTGTGCCTTTTTGACATTAGTTGGTGATTATCTAACTACAGCAAGAATTTAAATAAAATCTCCTAGTAGGAAGATTTTGGCACAAACATCCTTAATGGATGACAGTTCCATATAATAACGTTATTATTTGTAAACTACAATCATAATAATTTTGTAGTGCCATTGAATGATGTGGAAAGAACACAGAAGTGCTTTCCTGTGAACATGTGCTGATGGAGGGAGCATCAGCCCAAGAGGATATTCTCTTGCCAATCTTTTTGGTCTTGAAGTATGAGGAGGTTTGTGTTAAGTGGCACTCAATTTAGTTCCTGTTACTGTTATATGTTTGCCTATGTGTCAATGTGGTAACTTACTGACAGGTAAAATGTATTGACAGTCACATTTGAAAAAAAATTAGCCTGTAAACTTTTGTGAATCTTAATTTGTCATCATGTAGATTTCACGTGCTGAGGAATAGACCGTTATGGAAAACGTTACTGTTTTGCTTAACATGATCAACTTTCATTTTTCCATCTGACATATAAATCGTATTGTATGCATTATTACAATGCACTTTGTTGCGCCATAATACAAAAAAAATGACAAGCCAAGATATAATTTGATTCCCATTAAGGTTGTGATGTTAAAAATTCTACATTACATTAATCTATAAAATTTGTGCATCCAGATGTGTCACCAGGCCAAGTCTGACAGGAGGAGTATGATCATGGTGATCCTCAAAGAAGGTGACAACGTACCTGATGTGATAAGATGACTATCAATAATTATTAAGGTTACTTTTAACCACTGAAAGCAGGCTGCATTATGCTAAAACAGCTTTTTGATTACACCGAGTCACCACGAGTAAGATTAACATTAATATTATAGTTAATATTCTGTAGATCATGCTCAACAGATATCCTTTCCTTATTAAGAGACACATGCATGAACAGTGCCTTACAATTTTCATGTGGATATTACTTAAAAACACAAGGGGAGACATCAGTGGTGGCCATGGTAAGCTGGTGCAATGTATGCCCACATTTTGTTGTACTAATGAGAACCCCGACTGACTGGTTTCTATGGTTTACAGTCATATATTAAGTTATAATTCGAAACACAAAGATGATTCGATGAACATCACAAAAGTTTTCAGGAGATTTTTTTTAGTATCCACTGCTTAATGCACGCATACTATAATTCACATTATGTAGTAATTAAATTATTAATCAAATCATCAGGATTCTAAATATTCTATGTAGAATTTATGGAAACTTATACTTTTGAATAACAGAAACAAACTCGAGATCTGTCCACATTTTGTTTCTTTACGAAGATAAAAGACAGATTAACTTAAGAAATGGTCAAAGTTTAAAAACTCCCCTAAAATTTAAATTGCTTAACAAATATTTTAGTATAATTTTCACACTTTGCAAAGATTTCATAACACATCTGGTGTACTGATATTGTGTACTGTAATAATGAAGAAACATATCTATGCACACACTCTTTAAAGGACGTTGAGAGGGTTGATCCCCTGTTCCCTTCCAGGATGCATTTATAACAAATTGTCTTACTTTCTGCAGTAATGAGCAAACTAGTATTTTCTGTTGTTATATAATTTATGTTTCATTATGTTATATTTGGTACCCTATAAGAATCTACACCCCAACAATAGATGCTATTATCAATGTTCTAAACTCTTCTTACCATTTTGTGTGTTTGTTATGACAGTGAAAAGAAAATTTGGAAACACAGGGTCAGAGTTATTTGTAATGGCACCGACAACTTCTCAGCCTATACTAGTAATAGTTGACACTACAGCTGCCCCCGTGATGCAAAGTGCGGCATTATTTTTATTTGCAAATTATCATAGTTGATACCGTATGTGTTGACTGTTGTTATGTTGTAATTGTCTTTTAACTCAGATCAGAGAAGGTGTAGTCTGAAGTTGAGACGATTACTTTGAGTTGTTTTAATTCTCTCAGGGGGAAAATGAGTCGAAGTAACTGTCTAAAATCCAAGCTAGAAAAGGCAAGGCGGAAAAGGCAATAGGAGTTTGGAATGAACAGAGTATGGAAAATCGATGAAGTCGCAGTTGTTTACAAATAAGTTTATCATGGGACATAGTTTAGTGACAATATTAAATAATAATAATAATAATAAAACAATCTTTTAAGAGGAAGCGCAGTAGTTGCAAACAGCCGATTCTGGGCCAATCGATTTTTTTGGGTGTGGCCGATTTTTGATGTTACGATTTTTTTGCGAAATCGTGGTTTTGGGTGTGGTCGATTTTGTCAGATGGGTGTGGCCAAAAAAGTTTGTGCATAATTAATTGGTTTGGGTCTCTTGACTTGTTTGATTTTTGATCGATGATTTTTTTGGTTGGGTGTCAATTTTTCAGAGTGAATCGTCAATGTCCTTTGGGGGGTGGGGTGGGGGTCGAGTTGCTAAAGTGGGATTTTGGGTTGAGGTTGGTAGGGATTGGTATACGATTGTGAAATGGATTTCTATTATGGAATGCCAACATCATTTGACTTTCTCTATGACAATGTGAACTGTTTAGGAGTTAATGATTTTCTAGAAGAATACAAACCAGGCATATTATATAGGGTCTCTAGTTTCAACCAGTGTTTTGTTGAGAAGGTTCGTCTTGTATTTACTATGGCTTTTTTTCCTATCGATGATAATGAGATAGTATATGAATATTCAAAAGACTTTGACAAGTTTTGTATTGATGACATCATTAATAGTTTATGTAGGGGTGCTGAAGATTTAACACTGTTTGGAATAGGGGGTTATGATCTTGAACGGCCATATTCTGTCGATGATCTTCTTATCGGAGATCTCTCAGTTAACGTTTATATAAGTTTCAAAGACGAGTTGTTACATGAGGCCTGGAAGGGCATACACAGACGTATTTTCCTAAATGATATTTGGGGAGAGCTAATGTCTGTAGCATGGCATCCAAGTAGATTTGTATGTTGGTGTCTTGATGTGGAAGAGTATCAAGAGTTGAAAGAGCATTGGGGGGCTCATTGGTAATCGTAAAGATTTTCGTTTGTGTGTGGTCAAAAAGTTTCCGGTTTAATTCCGGTTCAAAATGGTTTTATGTAAATTAGGGTGTGTTAATTTACATTGACATTATTACATTCCTGAGCGACGTTAGAAACGGGCCTTTAGAAAGTAAACATCAAACCCACTTATAGAATTGCTGGTTGCCATGTCGTAAAAGTATGAATGGAATGCATTTATACTGGGCGTGGTATTAAAAACGGAAGTTTGGTTTTAGCGTGGGAGGAAAATAGAGAGAATGTGTGACATTTGTAACGCGCTTCACGTTACAAAAGTTCACTTAATCATTAGACATAAACGACTATAACCTTTCTCTTGTATTTTCTGGCCATCTTAATGGCTGATTTGGTACCCGGTGAGTAAATACAAGAAGGTAAGGCCAATACATGCGTCGCACATTCCATAATCGCCCTATTGCGAATTGGACCAGCCGCCCTGCCATAATAGTCCCATTGAGGTTCAAATACCTTGAATGGGATCTCCTTTTCAATGGCAAAATCTCTGGCCAGTTCATCAACCCCTTCTGCACCCCCAGACACAATCAATTCAATGTCTGAGAGATCCAGCTTCCATTTCTTGAGAGCTTTACCTATTTGTTCTTTCAAGGTTATATAGTCATCAAAGTATGTACTGCCAACGGTTGCCAATGATGTCATGATTTACGAAGTCATGATCTATAGATTGGGTATCTCAATTTTTATCTGAATAGCATCCAAGCGGCAATTCCAACTCCAAGGATTAGTACTATCAGGTTGGTTTCATGATTACTAGTTGTTTCTTCTTTGATTTCAGGTTGAGGATCAATCGTTGGTGTTGGTGGTGATCGTTTAGTCTCTGCAGTTGCATGTGGCAACTTAACTTTTGAGGACCCCAGATTATGGCTGATTCCCACAGTCTTAGTCTCCAGGTTTATGTTTGTGTTGGTTCCAAATTTCATCTCATCTGTAGCCTTCATGAGGTTGTTGTTATACCCGATCACACTCTCTGTGTTTATGATCATGTTACTGGGCATCAACCACACTCCAGGAGCAATGGCCAAATCAAGTCTTAATTTAGCTTCTTGAGTGGCCAGCTGATACCTTTGGATCGAACTCGAAATGTCATTCTCGATCACACTACTTTCAAACAGGGCCAAGAATTCTTGTTGAGTGTTGAGTCTCAATCGCTCCACCACCAGTGCCCACAATCGAGTTTCTAGTGTTGACTTGCGCCCCCAGCACACAGTAAACAAAGGCTTCAGCAGATCGATTCAATCTGCCAAGTCCAGCTTTAGTGAGTCCATAGCCACTAGTTGGTATGAACCAAGCATATTTGTAATCAGCAAAGTCATCATTACGGATGAATGAGATGAGATCACCCTTTTCCTTCTTACCTCCATCATCAGCGAATTTGCCACCTTCACCAGGCCATTGATCAGCCTCTTTGTCGTAATTCCTTACCATATGGACATTTTGGTATCCCCCACCTACTCCATGGTATCCAGCCCCATAATCGATGAATATGTCACCCAAACCCCCGTTTCGTCCACCTTTCCATCTAAAGTCAGAGTTGTTTGAGATGCCAAATTCAGTGCACAATCGTTGGTATGCAACTTTGCTGTAAGGGTTGTTGTTGATTACAAAGGGTTGCTCATCAGGCAGTGGAAGACTCAATTCATACAATATCCGTCTTATGGTGAAGTATACATGAAACTTGATGAAGCTACTCACGACTTTGGGGTAGTTGAGGCTCTCAAAGGGGCTAATTCCACAGCCTGAGGTTGCACACCACACTGCAAAGTTCAGTTGTTGAGGCCAGTAGTTCATATCGGGGGCGTTCAACCACTTTCGACTTTGTTTACCAGTCTTGAAAGTTACAACTTGGGAGGTGAAAACATTACGCATCTTGGCGGTGAATTTCTTCGTATTGCACACGTATATGTCCAGTGATGTCAACATGCTTGTGGTGTTGCTGATGGGGTGATCAAAGTCAACGGCAGGTATCGGGTAGTATCGTTTGGTCATGGTTAGGCTCGTTGGGAATGAGTTCAATGTGTCATCATCGGCCAGTCCAAGATCAATCCAGAGTAGTAATTTCAAACCTGGTCGCATCCCATCAGTCCATGTCTTGCCAGTGGGGTCATCATAAGACATGATCGTCATTCCGTTATGTTTCCATCTAATGTAACCCCCATATTGATCATCCACAAATTTGAATTGGTCAAGGTCAGCTTTTGGATACCTATTTCTGAAGTCATTTAGTAAGCCCATCTTCTATCCAGAATTTGGGTAGAAGGGTTCAAACTTTTAAGCCACTAATCTATATTCTATTATAGACCCAATATGCTAAATATAATAGCGCTAAAGCTTTGAAGCATGAATTTTGTTTACGTAATCTTTTAATCTTTGCCTTTTCATCAGCAATTTCCATACGTAATATAAGTTCACATTCCTCTGTAGTTATATATTTTGGAGCTTCATTGACTTGTTGGTTATCCATGTTTATATTCCTATTACTATTAGTTTTAAATCTATTTTGAACTAGTATTTGTTTTGCTCATAAATTATAGTTATTGTCCTCCTTTTAGTTCTTTGAGGATTTCGTTGCGTACTCTCTGCCTCAATACCACCGGGTCCTCTCCACTCATATTTTTTTGAGCTTTAGCTCGTATCTCAGCTTTGAGCTTTTCGAAGTTCTTGAGTTCTTCTATGATCAACGAGAACTGCTCATCGGAGATCTTATTGTCACGAAGGGCTTTGGAAACCAGGTCTTCAATGGTGTTTATCTTGGATCTGGCCAGTGTGATGGTGTTTTGATGCTTCACAGCTTTCTTGGACAAGTTCTTGGATATCTGTTGACATGCTATGGATGCGCATACAAATACACCACTCACTACACCCAATGGCACAGATGCGATGATTCCGACACCACTAAGAGATGTGCCTTATCCACCAGCTGCCAAAATGCAAGACATTATACCACAGGTCGAGCTTGCATTCATGAGTACACCCTTGGATCGGTTGTATTTTTTGAGTACTGTCTCATAGTGGCTTAATTCAGACTTTAGCTTGTTCAAAGCATCACAACATTGTTGAAGTCTGAATGATGGTCCATCAGTGGGGGTCGGAGGAGGTGCAGTAGCCTCTAAGTTGGGATAAATCGTCTTATATGCATCCATTTTGGAATGAATATCGCTTACTTTTAAGATGTTATCTGAATCGTAAACTGAAAGTGATGGGAGAACCCTTCAGATCAAGTTTCTTCCATCCAATGTCGAGGATGCTTAAGTTGAAGTGGTTTATGGGGCACTTATGTTTTTGGACTGGAATGGCTGGGTAATCCTGTGATGGTATGTTGGCGAGGAGGTGGGAGGGGGAGAGTTTCACGGGTTCCCCGGATTTAGTCTTATTCACATATGACGACTTATTGTCCACTATACTACACAAAAGTCTCAATGGCTCCTTAATCTGTATATTTATGGGGTACAACTTTCCAGGGGTTACGGTTTCAGGCACCCCAAGAGCAACTTGGAGCCCTCTTGTGATTTTAATGTTGAAACTCTTGTTGGAATACAGGTAATCAACAGTGTCAGTCTCAATGATCGATAGCTTGGCATTATCCGTATCGTTCAGAAAGATTGAGTGTATATCACGTAGAGAGTATGTACCGGGTTGAATTATTATGATGGGCCGATTATCCTCCTTGAGAAAGCCCTGTTGATCCTTGAAGTTCACCAATCGTTTGGGTATAATACAGTCGAGGAGTTGGATCTCCCGAATCCTTTCCAGTGGGGGATCCAAATACACCCTGGCTTCAGACTCGTACATAGTAATGCTCAACATTTTGTTTAATTACTCCTTCTTCATCTTTAAATTTCTATAATCAGCATCTGAGAGGAATCGAGTTTTGATGATGCCACAGCTGGAACATTTACACTTCATCATCGGCCTTCCTTTGGATGTTTTGGTAAAGGTTTCACTACCAGGCACACAATCAGTCAGCTTTTTCTCTTTGACACAATAAGTCTTCATTTGATTCATTTACGTTTTCTTTTTAACTCTTCTATGAAGTAAAGCACAACTGCCATTATTAACAGCCAAGCATGTTTCCCTAGGAATGAGACGACCTCTCCAGCAGTCTTGAACAGAAAGCTTACAATAGCGCCCACCATCCCAGGCAATAATTCACCAAGTTTCTTCCCAAGGGTTTTTAGCCCATCACCAACCCCTTTGCCCAATTTCGATAGCCCTTTGGATAAGTTGGAGACTATAACACCAATGACCACTCCAACGGCACTCATGACAGCAAAGACTGTGAATCCGTATTTCTTGAAGATGGCCTTCACACGATCCCGCAATGACATTCATTCCTGTATCTCTTCATTCTCACCTTCCAGGTTGGCTATCTCCTCCTCCTGCTCGCCGATTTCCCTCTCCAGAGTCTCTATTTGGCTACTTTCTTCTGGGGTCTTCAGCGGCTTGTCCCTATGGAATTTTAGTTTGTCCTTGAGTTTGGATATCATAGTCTTTCTCTTTGTTATCTCACCATCATTAGCTTCCACAACTTCTTCTGCTCTTGGGCCTACACTATTTTTGATGGTATCTGGCAATCTGTCATTCAATTCATCATCACCTTTGAATAACACATAAGGTTTTGATCCTTTCCTAAGCAATTTGACGACTACTTGTTTGAATTGATTCAGCCTAGCTGTAAACTTGGACGTATCAACTTTGGGGAATCTTGATCTAATCTTGGCCCAGGCTTCATCTTGTTCAATTTCCATCTCATCCATCAATAAGGGTCGAGTTTCATCAACACCACCAAACGAGGTTTCCTCCTCTCCATAAGGGTCAATTGGACGAGTGGTGGATGTCTTTGTGATTGGGCTCAAGTAAAGTGTATCATCCCCATCATTATCACCTCCATCATCACCTGGCTCATTTAGTGTAGTCGGATCCAAATCGGGATCATAAGCAGTTGCCATATTTGAAGTTGAATATGGCAACTTTCTAAATTGATTTCAAAAGATTATATCCACTTGCTGGCAATATATCCCAAGGCTAACATCCCACCAGAAACGTAAACCATTTCTCCAGTCTTTTGATCTGAATTGGGTCGGTAATAGTCAGAGAATTTAGGGGGATTGCCCATTTGGTTGTACAATCTTAGCGCTTCATCCGTCTTTGATATGTTCTCAGAGGCTTGATTCTCATCACCCTTCCTACGATTCTCAAAGTCAACATAAGCCATTCGTTTCTCTTGATAAGCAGCATAGTCTTTCTGGTACTTCTCCATGGCTTTGTCATGCCTCTCCCTTTCAAGTTGGAGATCGGCCGAAGACGAGCCGCTAATGACCTTTGCTAAATAATTTCCACCAATGAAGGCTGTTGCATTGAGGATTGCTCCTCCAAGCATGATTGCTATAGTCGCCATTTAAGCATTTTGTGCACTATTCTTAAACAATTTCAGCTCCTTACAATCTTCTATTTTTAGAGTCATATATAGAATACGCTACTACAGTTCCAAATAGCGATACAACCCCTGTAAACACTCCAAGCGTAAATGACACCAATGGGTGTGGGCCTCATCGTGGTTGTTCTTCGATCATGATGTAGTCTTCGAGTTTCGGCTCATCACGCCTAAGTTCATGATTTGAATCGAGACCATAATACCAATTCAAAATGTAATCTGTTGAGGGTAGTTTAGGAGGTGGGGTCTCATCATACCCTTCTTCTTTTAGTTGTTCCATATACAAACCAGTCCTAAACATTATTTTGATATGACGCAATAGATCGTTATTGAATCGATCTTTGGCCTCCTCATCAACCTCTTCGTTTGTTATGTATGTTATGTAATTTTCAAGTTTAGGCTCATTACGCCTAAGTTTATGATTTGAATCAAGTCCATGATACCATTCCACAATAGAGTCTGTTGAAGGTAATCCAGGAATTGGGACTAAATGAGAATAGCCTTGATTTTCTTCCCTTTGTTGCCGATGATACAAAGCAACTCTAAATGAAGTTCTAACATGTTTCAGTAAATCTCTGTAGAATGCACAATTATAACTCATATTCAAACACTTGTGGGTAGTATCTTCTGATCCTCTAAATAGGTTTTGACATACATAGCTATAGTCAGCACAAGCACCAATTTGCCATAGTTCATGATACTGGTCGATGGGTCACCGATGAATGACTCCCGAAGAGCCTTTTTGCCAAGCCAGCCCATCCCAGCCGACAATCCAACGAGCACTGCAGAGCCAGTAACTGTCTTTACGAGCTTATTCTCAGCCATTTTGAATCATAACAGATCATCTTTTAAATCGGTTTCCTCTGTGGTGCTGGCCACGGGCTGACTTTCTGTGACTTTGGGCTGTGGTGATGGGTTGAAAATGGTTAATACATGCAGATCAGCTATTCTATCTCGATAGTTTGTCCATAGGCTATAGGCTGCGAGGCCAATTGCACCTATGGCTAGAAAAATAGTTTGGGACGACATATATTTTGGTATCCAATCACCCCTTCCACCAACAGAACTACCCTTATTCTCTTCCTTTTCACTCTCCTTCTTCTCCCTTTCCTCTTCACGTTTCAAAGCCTCTCTGGCCCTCTTGTTCTTTTCCGATAACGTTTTACCAGCCTGAACTCTCTTGGGGTCTTTGACCTTTGTTTTGACAGAAGGCTCTCTAGTGATTTGCTCAACCTGACTTGTTTCTTCAGACATATTGTTGTGAGATAATCCGTTCTAACCTTTAAGTCTCCTAGTAAGTGTTATACTAGGAGATTAAAAGATTTTACGCATTAGTCTCTGATCAGTAAATTAAGACCTATTACAGCTGTAACTGTTACCAAACTTATAGCAGAAGCTGCTACTGCTTCTAATCCAACTATGGATGTAACAGTTGCAATTGTTAAGATTTCCATGGCTGACAATGCGGTTGTGACCATTAATACTTTAGCAATGTCTTCATTAGTTTGAATTTGTTTAGTCATGTTGTGATGTAAACTACCACTACCTTTAAGTCTCCTAGTAAGTTGCATACTAGGAAACTGTCAGATCCCACCCCCCTTACAAGGCTCAAAGTTACTCAGGGAATAAATCCTTAATCATCTCACTCGGAGATGACCACGTTTGGACTTCTTCCTTTTCAAAAGTAGCACCTGGGAAATCGTTACCATCATTCTTCTCGTCATCGTCTTCAAATTCAACATCCTTGAAATCATTATCATCATCATGTTTCTCTTCTTGTGGTTCAACCTCCTCAAATGGTTTTGTGAACCTGAGTGATTTTACAATTATACCTTCGCCTAGAAGGGCAATGTATTCACTCCTTGTTGAGAAGAATACACTCTCAAACTTGACTGAAATTTGCAAGCCTATCTTATTTGTGGGATCAAAAGGTTGATTAGGATCAATTATAAAGTCATGGAAAGTCTGGTTTCTTTTCCGTCCTATAAATGATGAGTGTAATTTGAAGTTTTCACCAGTTCCACTGCTGTTTAGTTTAATGTACATTCGAAATGGTTTTGAATAAGTGGATTTGGGTTTGGACTTGAATTTGGAATCATCTTCTTGTGGTTTTGAGTATAGAGGCTTCACCAATGTGATTGACTCACCCTTCTTCAAGCATGAAAACTTAGCACCATTTGGGTCTAATTTAGGCATGTCTTTTCCTTCATTGTAGAATTTAATCATGTGTCTAGCCGTAACCTTCTGTATCATATCAATCCTTTTGAACGTCTCGTCCTCTTCTTTAGTTGGAAAATCTTGAGTGTAGAATGACGTCATAGGGTAATTGATCTGTAACTTTTTGAGTTTGTCACCCGGCTTGTAACCATATTCATGATTAATTCCAAACACGTTTTGATCTGCCAATTGAAATGATAGAGTCTTCTTTACACCATCCTCTATCACAAATACCTTTGATTTGAACCCAGACCTTGATTTGACAGGATCCTCCATAATAATAGAGTTCCAATCAAAATCAGTCTCATCAATTGGTACAAATCGATTTGGCAGAGGTGGATCCAAAGAAGCAGTTGAGGAAGTTGAGCTTGTTCTCTGTGACATGTTTTCGATCTCTTTCGAGTATGCCTTTGCACCTACACTTTCCACACCTATTTTCAATTTTTTCACCGAACAGTGTCAACTCCAACAAGTTCATCCGTATTAGCCATATCGTATATTGTGGTGGTAGGGGCAGCGGGCTCTCTTAGTTTGAAATACTTGAGAGCGGTAATGGCTATTATCAGTAATGTAGCAATCGCGCCACCATGTACCACTATTGAACCAGAATATTCTGACAGCCACTGCTTGATCAACTGATTGTTCTTCCAATCCTTTACCAAAGCATCTGGCTCATCTATTCCGCCGTAACCACTAAGACACCAGTTGACTAATCTGACCAATAGATGTAAAGGAGGATCAATTAGTCCGTCAGCCACATTCTTACCCGACACCATCTTGTACCTCTTGTAGTACTTCTCGACATCCTTATTCGATAATTTATGGACATTGCCTAGAGTCATTTGCATACCAAGATACTCTTTGGTTGACCCTAGACAAGCTAGTATTGAAAGCTCTTCTCTTTTGGATTTCAAATCATCATCGCTAATGGTTGGTGTTGATTGTTCCACCACAGTTTCACCATTCATGATTTCTTCAGGAGTTGTCATGGTTGTGCCGTTAGAGTTGGTATCTCTAAATAATTTTTGAATGGATGTCTAAGGGAGAAGCACAGCCTGGCATACTTTTCATTCATAAGATGCTTCTTGAGTTTCTTACACGTTTCAGCATCCAGGTCCCCGCCATACTCCTCGAAAAGCATCTTCATCGCCGTTTGTGATGGATTGTGGAATGAGACCACACAAGCTACATTTTCACGGAATGGTTTGGCTATAGATGTCAGTTGTTGAGTGAGAACCCACACTGATATCCCTACATGTCTCCCAGAGAAGGCCAAGCCGATGAATTTGTTGGACCTATTCTTCAGATCCTTGGAAATGGCACAATCGTCCAATATTATGAGCGCATTCGTACCCGAGAAGAAAGATTCACAGTCCATCAACAAATTGTTGATTTCGTCATGATCACTCGCATCTGGCGACAGTACAAAGAATCGTTTGTCCCCCTTGGCAAAGCCTCTATAAGTCTTGTTATGGGCATATGTTGGGCAAATCAACACAATATAATCAAACACTTGCCTATAGTGGCCTCGAAGCTGTTCCACTATGTATTGGGTCTTTCCACAATTCGTGGGACCAGTGATGATACAATTGAATGGAATCATATCTTTGAGTTCATTCATCATTACTCACTACATTAACCCCTTTAGATTGATGTTTCTTCTCATGACACCGTGAGAAGAAAAACATACAGCAGCCTAATATCTAATCTCCTTTAGACCACCATTAACAATGGTCATGACAGCATCAGCAATAACAAACATGTGACATGTAAGAACTCTATTTCCTACCTTTTCTCTCTTAATTTCCAAAGTCACACCATCACGAGTAGCATGAATATACAAACCACTTCCATGGATATCATTATCTGGATAAGTCCTCAAATCAATCCACAAAGCGAACTTATCTGTATAGAAATCAACTTCCTTAATTGAATCACTAAGGCCAACTCGCTTAATTATGGATTGCCACAAATCAGTCGCCATCATACCTTTCAAATAAACTTGGTTGGGCACTCCATCTATGTCAATCTTAACTGATGTGATCTTTGGGTTTGCAAAAATCTCAGAATCCCTAAGACCTTCTGCATGAGGGGCAGTGAAAAGACATAGTATACCAGTCATAGATCTCCTCGGCACATTAACATGCTGATTTATCACAACATCATTAGCCTCAGAGATTGTAAAGGTTTTGTGAAGAAGTACTTTTTCATACGTGAATCCTTTCCCAGATCTGTAGGACGCAACAGCCTCTCTTGCTAAAAAATCATTTGATATGCACTGATACTCCATCTCCATGTTTATTAATTTATAATCAGGTGGTGCTTCACTGTTTGAATAAACCACAACATCAGAAACTTTAGCCAAAGTCAATTCAAATCTAAGTGGATGTGGTAATCCACTTGGATAAAATACTCCATGATCTTTGAGGATTGTGTGATCTAATGGAATAGCATATCTAGTGTTATGAATCGAGGCTAAAGTATTATGCTTTACTTTTGATGTATCTTTGTTCCCCGCATTGGTCCTAATCTTCCTTATGTTAACATCAGATATGCCCTGTCTCAATCTATTCTCACGATCTTCAGTTGTCAAAAACAAATCGTGATAAGTCTTGAACAAATCAAATCTACTAAGATCCTCTATGATTTCACCACCAAATAGAACCTTATACTGTGAAATTAGATTCCTTCCCAAATTATTAACAAGAGTGTTGTCTTTGTGCCCGGTTACAACCATATCAAAGGTTATGTAGACGCTACCGGGCACAATCACAAGATTTTCACTCAATCTTGGTATTTCAATGTATAATGTCTCACCAGGTTCAGCTGATGATGGGTTTAGTGTGACCCTATTTAATGACGTCATAGCCTTCAAACCTTCGCGAGTCCTTGGAACACGATTGGTATCAAGAATGCTTGGTATAGAAGCCATTTTAAATGCTTATATTCTTTTTTGTAAATGACTGATCCCAACGTTTTAAATCGATTATATTACTCCACTGGTGGATACTGGAAAGGATACTCAGCCATACCCAAATTGGCCAAAGCAGCCAAAGTTAGTGAAAAGGTCGCCAAAGAGTGGTTGGAGAAGCAAGCCTTGTGGCAAATTTACGTCCCAGCCCCCAAGTATATACCCAGGCCACATTGGAGTGTGAATAAGCCTAATCAGATTCATCAAGCGGACTTGTTATTTCTTCCTCACGATACAGTGAGAAGAAAAACATACCGCTATGCATTAGTCGTGATTGATATCGCGTCAAGATACAAGGATGCCGAGCCATTGACCTCAAAGGAGAGTGGTGAAGTTGCCAATGCCTTTCAACGGATTTATTCCCGTAAGTTGAAGTGGCCACAAACATTAATGGTGGATCCAGGAACAGAATTCAAGGGTGATGTAACAACTCTTATGACTAAGCATCAAGTCACAATCCAGCGTAGTGAATCTGGGAATCATAGAGCTCAAGCTTTTGTGGAGAGGGCCAACAGGACTCTCGGTGAGAAGCTATTCAGCCATCAATACGCTCAAGAGATGATTAGTGATACCCGATCCACAGTTTGGGTGAATAGATTGCCCGCCATCATGAAGACCCTCAATAGTGAACCCACCCGTATTACTGGTAAAGAGCCTGACGAAGCTTTGAAAATGGACTCAATTGACACTAAAACTCCAGACTACAAGCGACCTGTAGGGCTAGATGAAAAGAGATTACCTCCAGATGTTCAAGTCAGATATCTTTATGCCCCCGGTGAAGATGAAGGTGGGGACAAACGAAGGGCTACTGATCCCATATGGAGTCTTGAAGTCTATGATTTGGCTCGAACCATAATCGAGCCGGGTCAACCAGTCTTGTATTATTTGAGTGGAGGTCCAAAACGAGGATTCGTTCGTGAAGAGCTTCAATTTGTACCTCAAGACACCAAATCACCACCTTCTGGCGTCCTGAAATGACCATGTGCATAAGTGTTTACCCCGTCTTCCATTATCACACGTTTATCGTCCTCGCGTGATAATGCAATCTTGTTAATTGTTTCAGTATAGATGTCATGGCTATGACTCCTTATGGTGTTCATCTTCCGTCTCTGGGATTGGCCACTGAAAAGACAAGTCTTGTAATCCTGGAAACTTATGCTTTTGCTGACCACTGCCTTGTTAACACCTTTACACTTCTTGACTTCTTTCTCCTTGTCCGTCTTGAAAGCATACAGTTTGGCCCTCAGACCCACAAATTCAGTGATTTGTTCACCGCCAGCCTCGTCTTTGAACATCCCTCCGACCTTTTTGTTCACTCCAGTCTCAATCCCAGATGGACGGTCCCTTGGGTAGTTGCTGGTGTCAAATTTAGCCCTCACATCTGGACTGATATCCCTGTAAAAGTCCTCAGTCTCTATCACATAGGCTAAAGAATCCGTGTCTGTGAACAACAACTTGGCCTTCTCCCCATACTTGGGCTTCATGTACCTGTAATGGAAATCGTACATGACAGTCTTGCTCAGATCCAGAATGGACAACCCCAAGTAAATGGGCTTATCAAAGACCAATCTCGTTCTCTTCATGTGGAAGGTGGTCAGATCCTCGCAAAAGATGTTCCTATGATGGAAGTTTGGCTTCACAATCAACTTACACGCTTTCTTCTCATCAGTAACCAACTGGATATCCACCCTCTTCCTAATGTTCTCCATGGTCTTGCCAAACACTGAGTTGTTCATCAAATTGAAGAAGTCCTTTTCGAAATCATTCTCAGCCCTGGCTCTCAAACTATTGTTCAAGTCAATGTAGGACCTCAGCCATTCCGACTCCTCGAACTTGATCCCTCTGTGTACCTTGGTTAACTTCAAACCCAACGACAAATACTGTTTCAGAGCTTCGTGGTGTAGAATGTACTTCTTCTTGTCCCTCAAATTGGGAACCAACTTAACAACCCCATCAACATCCAACCTCTCTGGAGCCAATGGATAATCATTGTGAAGATCGTGTAACTCCAATGGGTACTCCAAGTCCACCTCTAATATGCATGGATGGTTCCTCCAATCTCTCATCTCTTGATCACTCATCCATTCAAACCCATGGGTTGGTAAAGCCTTCATCATTGCATAGCCATAGAGTCCATTAGCATCCAAATATGTGATGTACTTTGTAGGCAACCTGGGATCATAGTTCTTCATATATCGATTATTGGCCTTCCCATGCCTCGTCGAGATCATTGATATTCCACCTCTGATACCATTCTCTACCATAATCAGCATATCGGGATCCCTCAAAAGCTCCAACTCAACCTTGGTGATCTTCAACGTGGCATCCCAAGCCAGTCCAGGTGCAGTATAATGCCATGCTGGATCCAACCCGTAATTCTTCATACAAACCCCTCTGAAGTTCTCAAAGACATCAGCCAACAGAATCACATCTGTTTTGAGATACAAGTCATGGTAATCCCTAAAACTTCTCATACCAAAGGTCTCCCATACATTTCCAGCATGTTGATAATCCTCATCTGATATGTCAGTGTCGTATAATATCGAATAGAATTCATCCTTGGGTGGTAGACTGGACACTTGTAACTTGTCAAAGCCATCAAACCAATCATATGGGAACACTCCCTTCCTAGCCAAAAGATCAAAGTTTGCCCCTTCATAGTATCTCGAGAGGTTTGCCAAAGACTCTCTTGGCAAGTTGTCAGCCAATCTAGCCAAACCACTTGCCATGAACCTAAAACTGTCTATAAATCTAATGGTGCGTTTAATCTGAACCTCCTTCTCCTTACCATCCTCCCCTTCTGCCTTCTCCATGAACTTTTCAACCACAATCTCCTTTGTGAATGAGATGTACTTTTCATCGTTGAGTGGAATACAATCAATCTTACCCTCTGATACTCCCATCTTCTTGATAAACAAGTGACTGTCATATCCAGACAAGTTGTGAAAGATGACTGGGAAGAACTTGGGGGTGCTAAATTCCAGGTTGCATTTTCTGTGAGCTACTCCTCTGTACCTGCCTGTAAAATGACAATGGTCGATCACCTTATCTCTACCCAATTCACCTTCACAAATATGGCAATGAGTAGCCTTTCTATAATGCATGTTATCGAGAATCGTCATTTTGAGCTTCTTTTCAGACTTGAATTGATCATAAATCTTCTTGATATCCTCCTCCAAACTTTCTTGGAACATTTGTGGTATGTCATCCTCAGGTGAGTTGGCTGTTCTCGTCACCAACTTGGGCTCAAAGATCCCATCATCGAAACACTTGATAAGGTAACAGAAACCTGATGGCTTGTGCTTCTGATATTGATTCGTGAAACTATACCTGTCATCCGGGAAACAAGTGTCCAACTTCTCCGTGAAACACTCGAAATCCGCATAGATCACAAATGGCACTTGCATCTTTTGTCTGTGGTTCTTGAAAGTAATGTACTTTGGGCTGCCATCCTCTTCCATGGGCATCTGGACTTTGACTGCTTCGTTGTTTAAACAATACTCCATATGTTCATCCAAAGACTTTTGAGAATTGAAGGAGTTTAGGCAGTTATCACAATAGAAACGGGCATGCTCATTCTTATTATACTCGATAAGTCTTGACATGTTTTTGATCCAACAGTAGTGATTTGTCTCTTCGTTTGATATCAAGAGTAGGTTTATCTTTGTAACCCCTGACTTGTTACTACGCCTGATTAGGGTTGGCCCGCCATTCTCATAACCAAGGATGTTGATCCCATATGGGTTCTGCCTTTCGAATCTATCTATCTGGGTTGTACTGAGTGCTGCCACTGGGAACTCTATTCCTGACCAATCGAGTTTCTCTGAATTCTCCCTCATCTCTCTGTTTAATCTCTCCGGATGATTCTCTCTTGGAAACACAGCAGATGTCACTGCCCATTTGAAACACTCCTGGTCTTCATTCTTGACATTGATAATTGCCTTCTTAGCAGCTAATTTGGGTGGTAGTTTAATATATGAACTTCCAGAAAACGGTTGAAATGGGTTTATGTGGATACGAAAGTCTATCACATGTTCAAACACCCATCCAGATCGCTCATTCTCGTATTTCTGCACCAATTCAACAAGTCTAGCTTTGATGCTATCAAACATAGCGAGTGTGTCCGTTGAAGCTGTCACTGTCTCCATCAGTGAATGGAAATGACCTTGACTCCGCTCAGTAACACGATTATCCTGGTTGTTCCTCCTCGTGAATCCACACGACAGAATACACTTCAACTTGAATGGCTTCCTAAGTCCATACAACAAACTACGAAATGGTGTTCTAACCTTACCAAGGAATGAAGTTGGATCATAACCAACTCTACCATTTACTATGTAAGTCCTCAAAAAGCCTCTCAGGGCCGTTTCATGTCTTTCAGGGATGAAATAATCGGGTTCCCTTCTAACCACATCAGCTGCCCTTCTTAATCTCCTGGTGATGGCCCTCCTGTTTGGGTCTCTAACATTAGATCTTATCCAATTTGTGGTCTGGATAATTTCACGCCTGGCAGAAGCAATAGCCCTTCCATACGAAGCTCGGGCGGGTCTTGTTCTTGTGGGTCTAACTGGGCCAGGGATTGGAACATTAGCTTCAACCACTCATGGGGATCCGACGGCATTAATGAGAGCCGCTTTACGCATGTTGCCAAAGCCTTGAACACCAGACTTCTTAGCTATGGTTCGTAGTATCTTCACTGTCAAGTTCTCGGGTTGTATATCAGATAACGCTGTGAGCATTTCAGCCTTTCTGAATCCACGAACACTCACACCAGCTCTTTTGGCTATTGACCTCAAGTCTTTTACCGTTAAATTTTCCATGACATCAATTGTATATCGACATACTAGCTCTTAAACCAAGATGTTTAAATTTTATACTTTTGTGACACGATCTGTGTTACAAAATGAATTACATATTATTCAACAAGCTCGTTTTACATGTTGAAGAGACCACACTCTTGACAACGCCTCCTTATACATTCATGCTCACAAAGATAATTACCGAGACACATTTTACATCTGAATCTCTTTACGTTTTTACACTTACCATGTTCACAATAAAGATGAGGGTTACAGTCTTTACATCTAAATTTCTTTACATTTCTACGCTTACCATGTTCACAATAAAGATGAGGGCTACAATCTTTACAATTTGGTTTGGTTTTACCATGTTCACAAATACTTGACCCATTACACTCCTTACACTGACGTTTTCTTCGACCATGTTCACAATGAAAATGGGGGTTACAATCTTTACAATCTGATTTTCTTTTACCATGTTCACAAATACTTGAACCCCCACATTCTTTACAAAAGCGTTTTTGCCGACCATGTTCACAATTACGTAAACCCCCACAATTTTTACAATCATACTTTGCTATTCCATGTTCACAAATACCAAGACCACCACATTCTTTACACAGATATTTATATCTACCATGACCACAAAAACCAGCACCAAAACATTCCCTACAATAGTAGTTTCTTTTACCATGTTCACAAATACCAAGACCACCACATTCTTTACACAGATATTTTAGTCTTCTATGCTTACAAATACCAGTACCCCAACAATCTTTACAACGATCTCTTCGTCTACCATGTTCACAAATACCAACACCACCACACGCTTTGCAAGTTGATTTTTGTCGACCGTGAACGCAAGGCATTTCTCAAAGCTGTACCCGAGGGTACCAACCTCAACCCAAAATCCCACTTTAGCAACTCGACCCCCACCCCACCCCCCAAAGGACATCGACGATTCACTCTGAAAAATTGACACCCAACCAAAAAAATCATCG